>JAGVVM010013544.1:0-11688 GCA_019149425.1 Psidium friedrichsthalianum
TTTGGTCAAATTTTCAGACTGTCACATGACTTGTCCTTTGATTGAGTTGAATAACAACCTTGGGAATTGTGTGATTGACATCTTGATTGATTGATTTGATAACTGATTGACATGACATCGATTTGACTTCGCCTCGAAATGCATGCCAAATGCACCGATCGGGTCCCGAGTGCCGACTAATTTCAGACTGGAATTGGGTACCGTTCTATCGTGTTCACTCTAAAATAATTTTCCGTTTAGTCCAATTCTAAGGACTGAGCATTTACGGGGGGCATTTCGGTAATTTTCCACTCACGTCTTGCTTCGCGACGTACAGCGACTGTCTGCCCTTCAGGCGACGTTTCTGCAACCGAATCCGATTCTCCATTGTGACCGTCTTAGAAACTCGATTATCTAAAGTCGGAATTCATTTCGTGGTCAAATCCATTAGATTACGGCCCTGTCGAAATCTCAGACCAACAGGCGGCTGTTTGGGAAAATTTCCCAGGTAGCCTTTCCCTTTCGGTTGGTCATCCCGGGGTAGCTAATCCTGGGTGAGTATCGATTAGAGCGTTCTAATGAAGTATATCCATTCATTTAGAAGTTCCGATAATTGGGTCCAATTTTCAGATTGTCACATGCACCGATGATGAGAAGGTCTCACTGGTGACCTATCAGCTCTAGAGTACAGCTGATGATTGTGGAAAGCCACCCGAGGACGAGTCTTCCCAGAAGGAGTGAGGCCGAACTGGATTGCCTTTTGCCTAGCATTTAACGGGAAGTACTTCTCTAAAGCTGCCTAGGAAAGGAAGATGGAGGAGTTCATAAGGCTTCGTCAAGGGCAGATGACCGTGGATCAATATGAAAGCGAGTTCGCTAGATTATCTAAGTTCGCCGGAGACTGATAGAAGACCCGTGGAACAAGGCAAGGAGGTTCAGAGAAGGACTGAGGCCTGAGCTGAAGAGTATACTGATTGCCACTGGCTGAGAGACTACAACGAGATGTATGAAAGGGCCCTGGCGATTGAGCGAGACCTGTTGGAGAAGGCTACCGCTTCTGGATCACGGTTCATGCCAGGGAGAGACCATAGAAACTTTGGCAAGAGACCGATGCGGGATAACAGGAGGTTTGTTCTGCCAGCTAAGAGAGCTCTGGGAAAACCATCATTCTCAGTGGGACCAAACTGTCGCGACTTGCGGCAAAAGGCATGGGATAACCCCTACCCGAAGAAGACAGGGGGGTGCTTTGGCTACGGGCAATTGGGGCATCAACTGAGGAACTGCGCAAGGAGGGGCCCAAGGCCGCAATTTCAGCAACAGCAGCCCCAAACTGTAGCCACCCCTCTAGGAAATCTGAATCGTCCACCTGCTCAGGGACGAGTGTATGTAGTGGCGCGCAAGGAGGCTGAGAACGCACCGGGGGTGATCACAGGTACCGTCTCTCTCTGTGGTCATACCGCCAATGCATTATTTGATCTGGTGCATCGCACTCCTTTAGGTCTGCACGATTTGTTGAATTGTCTGGGTTAGATGTTAGACAATTGAATACTATCTTGCACGTAGCCACCCGTTGAAAGATAAAGTAGTCATCACGTTAGGTGCAAGGGGTGTAAGATAGCCTTGGGTGATAGGGAGAAAGAAATTGATCTGGCTATTTTACCCATGTATGACTTCGATGTGATTGTCGTTATGGATTGGTTTAGTCAGACGTGGGGCTATTATAGATTGTGACGGTAGCATAGTCCGACTAAACCCAGTAGATGGCCCTGGATATGAATTTAAGGGAAACCGAGGCGGAACCTCAATTCCCTGGATTTCGTCACTGGAAGCGACTAGGTTGTTGGACCAAGGTTGCCAAGGATTTTTGGCATCAGTGACGGATTCATCCGTTCAGGAAGCGAAGTTGGAGAAGTGCCTGTAGTAAGAGAATTCCCGGACGTCTTTCCTCAAGAATTATCGAGCTTGCCACCCGAGCGTGAGGTAGAATTTGTAATCGAGTTGGCACCTGGAACGGAGCCGATCTCTAAAGCACCATATAGGATGTCCTTATCAGAGTTGAAGGAGTTCAAAGTGCAGATGCAAGAGCTATTGGATAAAGGGTTTATCCGCTCCAGTGCTTCGCTATAGGGAGCTCCGGTGTTGTTTGTGAAGAAGAAAGATGGGTCGCTGAGATTGTGCATAGATTACAGGTAGCTGAACCAAGTAACGATCAAGAACAAGTACCCGCTGCCAAGATCGATGACCTGTTCGACCAGCTTCAAGGAGCGTCCGTATTTTCCAAGATAAATCTAAGGACAGGCTATCATCAATTGAGGATTAAGAAGGAGGTTGTTCCGAAGACGGCTTTTAGGACAAGATATAGGCACTACGAATTCACAGTCATGCCATTTGGATTGACGAATGCCCCAGCCGCATTTATGGACATAATGAATCGAGTGTTTAAGGAATTCCTGGATCAGTTAGTGATCGTCTTAATCGACGATATCCTGGTGTACTCGAGGAGCTCTGAGGACCATTGAGCGACATTTGAGGACTGTCCTACAGACCCTAAGAGGGCACTCGCTATATGTGAAGTTTAACAAATGCGAGTTCTGGTTGAATAGGGTGGCATTCCTTGGACACATAGTGTCTGGTGAAGGGATATTAGTGGACCCAACGAAGATTGAAGCTGTAGAAAAGTGGCCGAGGCCTACGACTGTGACATAGGTGCGAAGTTTCCTTGGATTAGCCGGGTATTATAGACGCTTCGTGGAAAGGTTCTCCGTGATATTCGCCCCGCTGACTCGTCTGTTGAAGGAGTCGAAGTTTGAATGGACCACAAAGTGTAAGGAAAGCTTTCAGGAGTTGAAGGACCGATTGACCTCTGCACCAGTATTGACAATCCCATCTAGACCTGAAGGATTTGAGATTTATAGTGATGCGTCACTAAGAGGATTGGGATGTGTCTTGAAGCAACATGGACGGGTAGTAGCTTATGCATCTCTACAACTGAGCCGCATGAAATGAATTACCCGACGCACGATTTAGAGTTAGCTGCAATAGTATTCGCATTTAAGATATGGAGGCATTATCTGGTAGGAGAAAAGTTCCAAATTTATACAGATCACTAGAGCTTGAAGTACTTTTTTTCGCAGAAGGAACTATGTCACGCCCCGAACCCTACGGGCTCGCGATATCCCGCTCCTCGTATCGCATCGCTCTCGCGCTCGCTCTGGTTCCACTGTACGCGCGGCCCAGAAAATTTCTTCGCCGCGACCAGACGACGCGTCGGTCAAACCATAACCTGCGGAAGCTCATCTCCTATCCCATACAAACATACATTCGATAATGGGGTAGCATGTAAAAGAGAGAATAACGCACGAAACATCATTATATACATATCAACAAGCGTTAGGTATTAGACCCCAAAAGAAAGCGTACATACTACAGGTCTCAAAAGTCCTACGCTCAACCTAGACTCGACATCAAGGGCGGTCACTCCTGCGGCTCCTCCTCTGGATCGTAGTTCGCCCAGGGTCGTACTCCTCCTCGGGCTCGGGATCCATGTCCTCGGCCTTCCTCGTGTCCGTCGATCTTCATGCGACCTGGGGACGGCAGCTCCACCATCGGATCGGGGTCCACCACCTCGCCTCCATATGCAGCTGGTCGCAGAGTCCAAGGTCATCCTCCATAGGTATGGGGACGTCGCGGAGGGGCCCCTCAAAACCAAACTCGCCCTCTCTCATCCTGCCTCGAATCTAAGGAAACAAAAGAGGGCCTACTGATCCACCCATATGGTGGTCAGATCGCCGCTGCAAAGGGTAGCGTCCTCGTCCACATGGCTGGGTGACCTCTGTATCTATCTGCACGGGCAGTCCAAAAAGCGAAGGGGGTGCGGCCATCACTGGGGTCCGGGATCTGTAAACATGGCAACCACCGCTAGTGAGTCGAGGATTCAGTAAGCTCACCACTAATCCTAGCGTAGGATAGAGTATACTAGTGGGTTCGGTCATACTTCGTTAGTCTAGGGTCTCTGGTCACCTTACTCGAGCCACTCCCCCCACTATGGGTACCAATTCAGAGTATGAACAGCCAAGACACGTGTAGTAAAATCACATGAACATCGCATAGTATAGACGGGCAATCGGCAGTCAATATCAGCACTCAACAAGCATTACCAGATACATAACTCAGCCCGCCTCAACTGATCCCATTGGTATCGCCGCTCGCGTCTCATACGCATCAGGCTCGTGCCTCACCTACGTGTGGTACGCCTCAGGTTGGCACGCTGGCTATCTCTCCATTTCCCGCGTAAAAACTCTCAGGCCAACCTCCCGGCTTGTCGCTTGTCGCTCCAATTCCCCGCAAAAACACGCATCAGGGCCAACCTCCCAACTTGTCGCTCCAATTCCCCGCGTCAACACGCATCAGGGCCAGCCACCCAGCGCTTTTGCTCCAATTCCCCGCGTAACACGCATCAGGGCCCAGCCACCCAGCTTATTGCTCCAATTCCCCGCGTAACACGCATCAGGGCCAGCCCCCAGCTTATTGCTCCAATTCCCCGCGTAAAAACGCATCAGGGCCATCCACCCCTTGTCACCTCCTCTCAGTGACCAAGCCATGCTCACATCATACTGCACTCAGACAGTTTCAATAACACATATCACAGAGCAGGCATTCATAAAGTTTCATATGCAAAGAGGCATAGCAAATCAAGGAATAATCTGAGCAACCCACATTCGTCAGGATAGGTTACATGTAAACCCGGTACCCTACACGCAGTTTCTCAATCATCTGGGTTCAATCGGGTACTCCGTATTTTTCAATAAGATCATTCAATTTCCCCTTTAGGCATTTCACGAGAACCCAATAGGAACTAATACCATCCTTAGAAACCATTAGTTTCGGAGTCCCGTCCTCTTAGGCCCAATGACCTAGTTTTAAGCCCAGACTTCATTATTAGTTTCCGGCTCATCCACGGCCCACTATTACTTTATCAGGGTACAATTGGGTTTTAATAATTTAAATTCAAGCCCAGACTAAGGCCCATAATAATCCTTTCTTAATTCAAGCCCATTAACTTAGTTTAAGCCCAATAGGGTCGAAGGCTCATTCACTAGTTTCAAGCCCATAATTTAATTATTAGAAATTAAATATATTAAGGCCCATTTTTTATTAATTTTCGTCCAAGGCCCAAGCCCATTTTTTTACTTAAGCCCATTAAGCCCATTTTCACTTAGTTAGGCCCAATTTCATTCTTTAAGCCCATGTAATCCATTGGGCCCTAAATTTTAACATTTAAGCCCATATTTGCAGTCCCATTTAACATGGATTTTGTCCAAATGGAGGCCCTCCAAATTAACCCAAGCCCGCAAGCCCAAGAATGGCCCAATTAGACTAAAATTAGCCTCCAAGCCCAATAGTACCCTTAGGCCCACTATCCCCACGCCTAATGTCATCAATTGCAGCCCACCATAACAAATTTGAAGCCCAAATTCCTTTACACCAGCCCACACGCACGGCCCAACATCCATTCCTCCAATTTAGTCTAATGCCCATTAACCATAATCCATCATTAACCACATAATATCACACATAAACCCCTAATTTAACCAACCACACTTGCATAATCCATTCCTAAGCTACGATTAGGAGTGTGGCTTACCACATAGGGGCTGGAAATAGGCGGCAAAGGCAACGGCCTCAAGTGGCCGAATGGTGGCTCACGGCAAGGGAATGAGGTCGGCGTTTGGGGCTAGTTTTGGCGGCTTCAATGGCTTCTCCAAGTCCTAAAACAATGATCCCACACGCCAAGGAGAGTAAGGAAACCGAATGGAGCAAGGATGGGTTAGCCGGAGCTTTAACGGCTCAAATGACGGGGAACGACGAGGAGCAAAAACGGGTCGGGTCGGCGGCTTCAATGGGGAAACCAAGCCACGGGAATGAAAAGGAAGGAGCTTGGAAGACTTACCAAGGTGAGGCGGTGACGGTGGTGGCCGACGGTGGCTAGACGATGGCAACGACGGCGACGTGGGCGGCGGCTGAACGGTGGACGAAAGAGAGAAGGAGAGGGAGAGAATGAGGTCTGGTTATGGTCGTTCAAGGGCCATATGGCCACGGAAATGAAGAGATGAGGGACTAGAGAACTCACCGAAGGAAGATGGGGTGATGGCGGTGGGCAGACGGTGGCGGTTCAAGGCGGATGGCGACTTCGCGGGCGACCACGGACGGAGAAGAAAGAAGAAGAAGAGAGGAAAATGAAGAAGAAATGGTGATGGAGGGTGGCTGGCCGAACTTCATAGAGGGAGGAGAGAGATTACAACAAATAATAAAATCAAGGAAAATCAAAATAGTGGGAGTAGGTTGTACTTGGACAAGACTAGATGTGACATGATTGATTTCCTTGGAAATTGTGCCTTGATTTGATTGATGTGATTGATTGATTAATTAATGTGACACTTGATTGATGTGACATCTGATTTGACTTGCCTCGATTTGCGTGCCAAATGCACCGATCGGGTCCCGAGCGCGTACGAATTTCGGACTGGGTTTGGTTTCGTTCTATCGTATTCGCTCTCAAATAATCCTATTTGATCTCATTTAAAGGATTGAGCATTTACCGGGGGCATTTCGGTAATTTTCCATTCACGTCTTGCTTCTCGACGCGCATCGGCTGTCTGCCCTTCGGGCGACGTTTCTGAAACTGAATCCATTTCTTCATCGTGGCTATCTTACTAATTCGATTGTCCAGTGTCGGATTTCATTTCGTGGTCAAATTCATCAAATACCAACTCTGTCTAAGTCTCAGACCAACGGGCGGCTGTTTGGAAAATTTTTCCCAAGTAGCCTTTCCCCTTCGGTTAGTCGTCCTAGGGTAGCTAATCCTGAGTGAGCGTCGATCAGAGTGTACTAATGAAGTGTTTCCATTCATTTAGAAATTCCGATAAATGGGTCGAATTTTCAAACTGTCACAATTCTTCCCTCCTTATAAAAATTTCGTCCTCGAAATTTACAGTCTATAAGTCCTCACTTCCAAAATAAGATTACACTTGTCTAGTCAAACAAATACGGGTACTTCTTCTTCATCTCGTATTCATTTTCCCATGTAGCTCCTTTGGTTCCATGGTGTTCCCAGATAACTTTGACCAATGGTATTGTCTTGTTCCTCAGAACTTGCTCCTTTCGATCTTCAATCCTGACTGGCTTCTCCATGTACGAGACTCGATTATCCTTTTCAATGACTTCATGATCAAGTATATGACTAGGATCCGGCTCGTACTTCCTCAGCATTGACACATGAAACACATTATGAATCTGGGATAGGTTCGGCGGCAGTGCTAGACGGTAAGCCAGTGTCCCGATCTTCTCCAAGATCTCGAATGGCTCGACAAATCTGGGACTCAACTTTCCTTTCTTGCCAAACCGAGATAATCCTCGCATCGGCGACACCTTCAGAAACACATGGTCTCCAACTTGAAACTCCAAAGGCTTACGTCGTTTGTCTGCGTAGCTCTTTTGTCTGCTCTGGGCCGTCCTCAGCCTATCCCTGATTACCTTGACTGCCTCTACCGATTGCTGGACCAACTCCGGGCCAGTTATGCTCTTCTCGCCAACTTCATCCCAACAGATCGGAGTCCTACAAGCTCTTCCATACAATGCTTCAAACGGTGCCATCTTGATACTCTGTTGATAGCTGTTGTTGTAGGCAAATTCCACTAAGTGCAACCGATCTTCCCAGCCTCCTTTGAAGTCTATTACACATGCCCTCAGCATATCTTCCAAAGTCTGTATGGTCCTTTCCGACTAACCATCAGTCTAAGGGTGGTAGGCTGTACTAAACCTTAACTCGGTTCCCAAAGCACCCTGCAGACTCTTTCAAAACGTGGCTGTGAAACGAGGGTCACGGTCGGATACAATACTCATAGGCACCCCATGCAGCCTCACGATCTGCCTCACGTACGACTCGACCAACTTCTCTAAAGTGGAGTCCTTCCTGACTGCGATGAAATGTGCCGACTTGGTTAGTTTATCGACTATTACCCAAATTGAGTCATTCCCTCTTTGACTCCTCGGTAGTCCCGTCACGAAATCCATAGTGACGTGTTCCCATTTCTACTCTGGGATCTCCAATGGTTGCAACAGCCCTCCAGGCTTGCAATGTTGTGCCTTCACCTGTTGACACGTCAAACACTTGGCCACGTGTTTGGCCACATCTACCTTCATTCCATTCCACCAGTAGTGCTGACGTAAATTCTGGTACATCTTCGTACTCCCAAGGTGAATACTGTACTTGCTTCTGTGAGCCTCAGCTAAAATCTTTTCCTTCAGTTCTTCATCATTTGGCACACAGAGACGTCCTTTAAACTTCAATACACCATCTTCGGTTATCTGGAATTCGGGTTTCCTCTCATTCGCATCCATCTACACAATCTTCTGGATATCGGGGTCCGTAGGCTGCAACTCCTTGATCCTCAATTTAATCTCTGGTTCGACTCATAAGGCAGCCATCAGACTCGAGAGGTTCCCAACTTCAACCTTAAACTCGGAGTCCCTGATCTCTTCCAACAGTGTCCACTCCTTGAACATCATATGCGAGATGCTCGACTTTCTGCTCAGAGCATCCGCCACCTTATTTGCCTTTCCAGGATGGTACAGGATATCGCAGTCATAATCCTTTAACAACTCCATCCAACGGCGCTGCCTCATGTTCAGTTCCTTCTGCGAGAACAAATACTTCAGGCTCTGGTGATCCGTATAGATCTGAAATTTTTCTCCCACCAAGTAGTGTCTCCAAATCTTCAATGCGAACACTATCGCAGCCAATTCCAGATCATGCGTCGGATAATTCATCTCGTGCGGCCTCAATTGTCGAGATGCATATGCTACCACTCGTCCATGTTGCATCAAGACACATCCCAATCCTCTTAGTGACGCATCACTATAAATCTCAAATCCTCCAGGTCCGGATGGGATGGTTAACACTGGCGCGGAAGTCAACCTGTCCTTTAACTCCTGAAAGCTTCCCTCGCACTTCGCAGTCCACTCAAACTTCGACTCCTTCTTTAATAAGCGTGTCATTGGAGCGGCTATCGCGGAGAACCTTTCCACGAAGCGTCTGTAGTATCCAGCCAATCCAAGGAAACTTCGCACTTCGGTCACAGTCGTCGGCCTCGGCCACGTCTCCACAGCCTCAATCTTCGTCGGGTCAACGGATATCCCTTCTCCAGACACTATATGTCCAAGGAATGCCACTCTGCTTAGCCAGAACTCACACTTACTAAACTTGGCATACAACGAGTGTTCCCTTAGTGTCTGTAGGACAGTCCTCAAATGTTGCTCATGATCCTCAGAGTTCTTCGAATAAACCAGAATGTCGTCTATGAAGACTATCACGAACTGATCCAAGAATTCCTTGAACACTCTGTTCATCATATCCATGAACGCGGCTGGGGCATTCGTCAATCCAAATGGCATGACAGTGAACTCGTAATGCCCATATCTAGTCCTAAAGGCAGTCTTCGAGATGTCCTCCTTCTTAATCCTCAATTGGTGATAGCCAGTTCTTAGGTCTATCTTGGAGAACACGCACGCTCCTTGAAGCTGATCAAACAGATCATCAATCCTTGGCAAAGGATACTTGTTCTTAATCGTCACTTGATTCAGCTGTCTATAATCTATGTACAGCCTTAATGATCCATCTTTCTTCTTGACAAACAGCACCGGAGCTCCCCATGGCGAAGCACTGGGGCGGATAAATCCTTTATCCAATAGCTCTTGCATCTGCACCTTCAACTCCTTCAACTCAGATAATGACATCCTATACGGTGCTTTCGAGATTAGCTCGGTTCCAGGTGCTAACTCAATTACGAACTCCACCTCCCGCTCTGGTGGCAAACCAGGCAACTCTTGAGGGAATACATATAGGTAATCTCTTACTACAGGCATTTCCTCCAACTTCACTTCTTGAGCAGATGAATCCGTTACTGATGCAAAAAATCCTAGACAGCCTTCATTCTTCAGCTTGGTCGCCTCTAGCGATGAAATCCAAGGGATCGACGTTCCTCCTCGATTTCCCATAAATTCATACTCCGGGTGGCCCACTGGGCTAAGTCATATCGTGCTTCTACCACAATCAATGACTGCCCCATGTCTAACCAGTCAGTCCATGCCAACAATTATATCGAAGTCATACATGGGCTGGACAGCTAAATCAATTTCTTCCAACCTATCTCCCAAGGCTATCTTACACCCCTTACATCCTAACATGATAATTACTCTATCTTTCAACGGGGTGGTTACATGCAAAATCACATCCAATGGTCTCACGTCTAATCCAGCTAACTCAGCAAACCGTTCAGACACAAAAGAATGAGACGCTCCAGGATCAAATAATGCATACGCAGCATGACCACAGAGAGAGACGATACCTGTGATCACTCCTAGCGCATTCTTAGCATCCTTGCGCGCTACTGCGTAGACTCGTCCTTGGGCAGGTGGACGATTCAGATTCCCTTGAGGAGCGGTCACAGTCTGCGGCTGCTGCTGCTGAAACTGTGGTCTCGGACCTCTCTTCAGGCAATTTCTCAGATGGTGTCCCAACTGTTCGCAGCCAAAACATCCTCCAGTCTTCTTTCGGGCAGGGGTTATTCCATGCCTCGGCCACAGTCACGGTAGTTTGGTCCCCCAGAGGGTGATGGCTTTCCCAGGGTCCTCTTAGTAGGGGGTCTGAACCTTCGGTTATCTCTCATCGGCCCTATTGCCGAAATTCCTAGAGTCTCTTCTGGCTATGAACCGCGAATCCATATGCGTTAGCCTTCTCTTGCAAGTCTGTGCTCGATACGCCAGGGCCACCTTTCATACATCTCACTTGTAGTCCCACTCTAGCCTACGCTGCGCGATCACGCAGAGACTTTTCACAATCAGGTCCTCAAACCTCTCCCTGAAATATTCTGGCTTTGTCCATGGGTCTCTCTAATGCCGTCCAGAGCAAACTTGGACTCAGCACTGGTGGTGAAACTCGCCATTCATACTCTGGTCGACATGTCATCGTCCTTGGTGAAATCTTCATGAACATACCTCCATTTTTCTCTATTGGGTGGCCTTAGAACTAAATAATTCCCGTATAAACGCTCGCGCACGAAGGACAGCCCAGTTTGGACTCATAGCCACTTAGGAAAGAACTCTAGTCCTCCCTCGGGGCTCCTGGCCTTCACCACCACGCTTACGTCAGCTTCCCGTGCTTCTGGACCCGCTCAGTAGGTTGCTCAATGAGACCTCTTCTCTTCAATCAGGGCATCCAGCACAGTGAAGGCGTTCCACTCTAGACGGCTCCCAATCCATAGGCAGTCTCCTCTGCCCTAAGGTTCCTATTCTACACTCTAGTTCAACGTCACACACTTCGACGGTTTGCCAGCTTCAGAAACTGCATCTAATATACGAGGCGTCTTTGGCGTTTGAGCGGTCCTCCATTCCCGCGTGCCCATTCGCACCCGCCCATGGGGCATGCCCCTTATTCGCCAGCAGATACCGGACACACCTCTGGCTCAGTGCTTGTGGCAACAGTGCAGCTCTCTCAGAAGCTTGGCCGACCATCTGTTGCTAGACCTCAGTTAACACCTTATCATTTCCCAATCCTAGGGTCTCCTTCTGGTGAGGAGCCCGCGAGCTGACGCACTACTGCGCTCGGTCTCGCTCCTATTGTTCATCATTCTAAGTCTTCTTACACCTAAT
>JAGVVM010013545.1:0-10903 GCA_019149425.1 Psidium friedrichsthalianum
CAAAGGAAACCAGTTCGGGCGATTTCTAGTTCGGTAATGGGCAAAATCCAAAAAACAGGTAGCACCGGAGTCCAACCCCATTTCCAATTCGGGCGATTCCCTTAGAAACTTTCTTCGACTCGTGCGACACATAAGCAACGGCTGATAAATTGAAAACCACTATGTGACACCAAAGAAGAATTTCGAGAGAACAATTCGAACAAAGTATGGAGATTATGCCTGAGATCATGTTGGGTTGAGCTACAAAGTCGGACTAGGCTCAACTCTCCTAAAATTTGAAAATACAATGCGAAGCTCGGATTGAACCTAAAGCGCCTCTTTTAGATATTGTAAAATCGAACATTTGATCCAACTGGAGCTTCAATTATCTTATATTTGAAACTTCTTTCCGTTTACATTGAACTATGATATTAACTTGATTCTAATTAGCCTCATTCACGCATCTGCTACTGTTCACGGGTTTTCTCCCAAAATGAACTCCCGATAGCCCTTCTCGGGCTACTGTACACCGACGGGTTCCTTCGTCGATTGCTGGCAATTCGGCCGTCCGTTTCCCCCGATTCTTGGCGGCTGGGGTCGCCACCCCATCCTCATCCTTCTCTGTGGCGCAATCTCCGTGGAACCCCCTCTCCAGAAATCTGTGGCAGATCTGAGTAAGTTCGATCTGCTTTTGGTTATTGGGGTTGATTGAATCTGTTACCTGGTTGGTTCTGCTGTGCCTGAGCCTGTAATTGGTTGGTTGCTTGGTTTTGTGGCTGTCTTCTCTCCGCGTGATGTCTGCGTGAACTTGAGACTCCCATGGCTGAGCGAGCTGATACACAGGAATTATTGGTCCCGTTGAAGCCTAACCTGGCTACGGGCAATGATAAACAGAACAGAGTGAACTTCGGGCACCCTGCCAATTCGAATACCATTCATGGAACTGGCACATCCTCTGACCCTGTCGCCCACCCCTCGAAGGGGAAGTTGATTGCCAAGTCAGCAGCACACATGGCTGCTGGAACTTCTGCAAATGCTAACAGACGTTCTCCTACTGCTCGTTCATCAAGGAGAAGTCGAAGCCGGGGAAGGAATCTGTCCAGACCCCCACTCAGGCCGGCTAGGGAAGCATCTCAGCCAAGGTCATGGGCGTCTGTAGCTAAACTGTCTGAGAAAGGGTATGATCTCACTTATATCCCACCTACTATCATTGATGGCAAGGTTGTTGTTAGAATCACGCCTGAGATTCTTGAGGCCTGTGATCCAAAATGGAAGGAATGCTTGGTAGGATACTTTGTGGGGCGACGGCTTCCATTCAAATTGACAGAAGGTGTTGCTAAAAGGGTGTGGGGAACACATCTCTGTGAAGTCATGGCTAATGACGATGGATTCTACTTCTTCCATATTCCGGATGCGTCCGTGCGGAGGAAAATTCTTGAAAATGGCCCTATAACTATAGCAAGGGTACCCTTAATCCTGCAGCAATGGCACCCCAAGATAGATCTTAAGCGGGGTGAGCACGAATCTCTTCCAGTTTGGATCAGATTACGGTCTGTTCCTCTTTCCTTATGGACGGCACAGGGCATCAGCTCCTTAGCCAGCGCCATTGGCAAGCCCATTCATGTTGACTCGCGAACTGAGAAGAAGACGATGTTATCTTTTGCTCGGGTTTGCGTTGAGTTAAAAGCTAATCAACCCCTCTGCAGTTCTATCAATGTTCTGCTGGATGATGAGGACTCTCGGTCTGTGGAGGTAGAATATGAGTGGAAGCCCATTTCGTGTATGAGCTGTGGAATCTTTGGCCATAAGTGTCCTGAGACCACTGATACCCCGCCTGAAGACACTCAGGTTATGAAGGAAACACCCCTGAATACAGCTGTTCAGCAGTCGGCCACTCGGGTTGATAACCATGTTGTTACAAAAACTTCTCTGAATGTTTGGAAGGTGGTTAATAGAGGTGCTAATTCGCGTACTAGTAATACTTCCAAAGCAGCAGCCCTGGGAGAAACCAGCTCTGTTCCTCCTATCCAGAATGATCCAACTTCCACAGGTGATGATATAGATCAACCTGGCCTCTATGATGTATATGTCGCCCAGGATACCCCTAATGCATCCGCTGGGTCTGAGGAAGACACGATTGAGTCTGTCAGTAACATTGGCAGTGAGGCTGATGAGGAACATTCCCCCCCTACTGCCGTGCCTAATACTCGCAGTAAGGGCTGCCCCTGCAAGGTTTCACTCCTGCTCCCGGGAAACAGGTGGTCCAACCTATCCAAATGATGGATCAGACTCAATCTATACTAAATTCTGATGGTAATCCAAGCTCTGCTGCCAAGGCCCAGCCCTCCTCTAAGAAAAAACGAAGAGGGCGCAAGAAGAGGTAACTGCTCTCTCTTTTGCTTATGTTTTTTGGTGTATGGAATATTAGGGGACTTGGCCACCCCCTTAAGCAGGCTGAAATAAGGAATCTGGTTAGAAGTAACCATCTCTCCTGCATTGGTATTTTGGAAACCAAAGTCCCTGAGCCTTTATTTTCCAAGTTGTCTACTGGCTTATTCCCGAATTGGAAGTGGCATGCAAATTACTCAGCCGCTGATAAGGGTCGTATATGGGTTGGTTGGGACCCTCAGAGTATTGACCTTGCTGTTCTTTCCTCTTCTGAGCAGTTCATACATGCCCAGCTTCGTTTTTTGTCCCTCGGCAAGGTCTGTCTTATTTCGTTTGTTTATGCCGGCCACACTTTTGTTTCTAGACGCTCTCTTTGGAATGATCTGGAGCACATTAGCAGCTCTATTACTGATATGCCTTGGATTGTTGCTGGTGATTTCAATGCCATTAGAGATTCTTCGGATAGATTGGGAAGTTCTAATGCGTGGATCCCATCTTTTGATGAATTTGGTCAGTTCTTGGGTAGGGTAGGCCTGGATGACCTAAGATACACTGGCCATAGGTTCACTTGGTCCACATTCTCGGGTGCCTTGAGGAAGCAAAGAAAGATTGACCGTGTGCTCATCAATGACCGGTGGATGAGGGACTTCTCTTTTTCGAAGCAGTTTTTTTGGCTCCTGGAATATCTGATCATACCCCTATGATTATCAGGGTGATGGCCCCTTCGGTGTCCAAAAAACCCTTTAAATTCTTTAACTTTTGGATGTCTAATCCCTCCTTTCTGCAGCTGGTTGCTCAGGTTTGGAACATGCCTATTGATGGTACACCTATGTTCTCGGTTTGCAGGAAGCTCAGAGTCCTAAAAGGGCACCTTAAACAGCTGAATAAGGAGTCCTTCTCCGATATTTCTAAGCGAACATCGGAAGCTAGAATAGTGTTAACGATATCCAGGATGCCTTAGTCGCAGATCCACTAAACCAGACCCTTGCTGACCGAGAAAAAACGCAGAGAAGTATCTTTGCTGAGCTCAGGCTTAATGAAGAAGCCTTCTACAAACAGAAGTCTCGTATTCGTTGGTTAAAGGAGGGAGACCAGAACACTAAATATTTTCATCATTTCGTGAACAAACGTCATCTCCGTAACAGAATACTCTCGGTGGTGGACAGCTTTGGTAATCAGATTAATGATCCTCCTTTGGTGCAGCAACATATTGTTTCTTATTTTGAAAAACTCTTCACTTCACCTCCTAGGCCTGAACTCCCACCAATCCAGGAGGTGCAGGCGTGTATTGCAAATGGCCTCAATGCTGATCAGGCTAGCTTCCTATCCCGGCCAGTCCTAGACACCGAGATTCGCAGCACCTTTTTCTCCCTTCCGAGCAACAAAGCTCCAGGCCCGGATGGTTATAATGCTGAATTCTTCAAAGCTTCTTGGGAAATTATTGGTCCCTCAGTTACGGCTGCGGTGAGGGACTTCTTCACCTCTGGTTTCCTTCTGAAGGAGGTGAATAACACCATTATCTCACTTGTGCCGAAGGTGCCTAATGCTTCTTCTATGGGTGATTTTAGACCTATTTCTTGTTGTAATACTATCTACAAATGCATCACTAAAATATTGGCGAATAGACTTGCCTCTGTTCTCCCGAAGCTTATAAGTTCCCCCCAGAATGCATTTGTTAAGGGACGTCGTATTACCGACAACATCTTGCTGGCACAGGAGCTCTTTAGTGGCTTTCACCGTCAACCTTATCTCCCTAAGTGCGCTATAAAAGTTGACTTTCGGAAGGCATATGACACGGTTGATTGGGACTTCCTGGAATTGGTCTTGCGATCTTTTGGATTTCCGGTGGTTTTTACCGATCTGGTTATGACTTGTGTTAGGTCTCCTAAATTCTCAGTCTCCATCAACGGAGAACTTCATGGCTTCTTTCCGAGTAATAGGGGCCTACGCCAAGGGGACCCATTGTCCCCCTACCTTTTCACTCTCGTCATGGAAATCTTTTCTGGTATTCTAAAAGCACAGACAGAGTGTCCTGGGTACAAGTTTTTTTGGCGTTGCAAGGCAACCAAGCTGTCGCATCTATTCTTTGCCGATGACGTCCTCCTCTTCTCTGAGGCAAATGTGACTTCGATCACTCTACTCAAGGCCGGAATAGATAAGTTCTCTGACTGGTCTGGTTTATGGCCAAATGCAAGCAAGAGTGAAGTTTATCTCTCGGGTGGCTCATCTCACCGGGACCAGCTTCTGCACATCTTGGGCTTTCCCGAAGGTACGCTTCCCTTCCGTTATCTCGGTGTCCCCGTTATTGCCTCTAGATTGAGCAAGGCAGATTGCAGTAATCTGATCAACACTATAACCGCGAGAGCCCAATCTTGGTCTCAGAGATTTCTTTCTTTTGCTGGTCGCCTCCAACTCATAAAATCTGTTCTACATGCAATTCATGTGTACTGGGCTAGTGTTTTCATCCTTCCCATATCAGTTCTGGTGCGCATTGAACAGATTCTTCGGCAATTCCTCTGGAAGGGACCTGGATTGGGGGCTGGGGGTGCGAAGGTTTCTTGGTCCAATGTTTGCTTACCTAAGGAGGAAGGTGGCTTGGGGATCCGTAGGATACTCGATTGCAATCGCGCGGCGATGTTCAAACATATTTGGCTCTTGTTCACGGACAAAAAATCCTTATGGTGTAAATGGGTCCATTCTACATTCCTCAAGAATAAGAATTTTTGGGTTGCCACACAACCTACTATCTGTTCGTGGTCATGGAAAAAGATCCTCCAACTTCGGCCACTTTTCCTACCCTATTGCCACTGGCGTATTGGTGATGGAACTTCCATATCTTTTTGGTTTGACCCCTGGCATGATAGAGGACCCTTACACAAGATATTTTCTGACCGAGAAATTTATGACTCTGGTATTTCGAGAAAGGCAACTGTAAGTGAGTTCTGCTCCCTTGTTCTACCTCCATCACTGGTTAGTAACACCATGGCTTTATGGATTGAGCTGCCGCCACTTATTTCCCCTGGTAGCAATGATCGTTTTATCTGGACAGGACACCCATCTGGTGTTTTCTCGGTGGCATCAGCTTGGAACCTCATTAGACGTAAAGGCAGGGTGGTAAATTGGCACTCCTTCATCTGGGATCGTGCTATTGCCCCCCGTCATGCTTTCCTTTTATGGCTGATCTCTATTAACAGGCTTCCTACCCAGACTCTTCTACTCAGTTACCGTAGGATAACTGAAGGTACTTGTGCTTACTGCAATTCAGACCTGATTCGGTAGACCATTTGTACTTCGGATGCAAGGTTACAGGTTCTCTCGCCCAATTTTGGGCAAAAAATTGCAGCTTGACTTGGCGTAATGGTTCGTGGCAAGAAAACATCTCCTGGGCCATTCGGTACATTAGTGGCCACCAGTTCTACCAGAGCATAGCCCGGCACTCTTTTGCTGCCTTGTGTCACTTAATTTGGACTGAGCGCAACAACATCATCTTTAGGAATCAGTATCGCACTATCCATGCTCTCAAACAGCATCTTTGCAGGACCGTCCGAGACAAAGCTCTCACCTTCAAGGATGTTGAAGATAATCCCGCAATAGGAGGATTCAGACTGCTTGGGGCTGTCCCCTGTCCATTTTTCATTAGCGGCTGCCCTTTTTTTGTTTTGTGCGGTTGTTTAGGCTCTTTCGGCTGCTGCTCTTTGTTGTTGTCTTTGCTGCTCCGTAGCCCTTGTTCTTATTGTCTCGGCCGCTACCTTGTCGTTTGTAGCCCCGACACCCCTGCACCAGCCTCTACACTCGTGTCGCTTCTGGTGGAGGGTTGTTTTGCTTGGGTTCTCTTTGTATTCGGATGTTGTGATTAGTCTTTTATAATACTTACCCTTACCAAAAAAAAAACTTGATTCTAAATTGTGAAATCTCTTAGGATCAAAGTGAAAACAATCTGTGAGTACATTGATGATTTCGGTTGCAATACAGTAACAAATATATACACAGGCTGAAGATAAAGTAAAGAGTTTCGTCTATGAAGATCATTTTGTGAAGCTACATAACAATTCTCATGTTCTGTTTTCTCTTGGGTGAGAATCAAGTTGTCAGCTTCTAGCGGGTGAAGTTTGAGCAAAGCTCATGTCAGAGGACTAACTCATAATATAGGTGTTGGTCTTGGTCCTGTTGTTCAGGCCAGCTCGTGGTGCTTTTTATTCGGTCACTGGGGGCATTGTCATTATTGCTGTCGAAATTTTCTAAAATGTGATCATGTCATGCTAAATCATCAATGCATTATGTTGGCATCCTCCTAGTAGCAGGGAAAAGCACCTAGTCCCGTTCAATTGGGAATCGATTTGATTCATGATTCGTTGAAATTAGATAGGGCCCATAATCGGTTCAGTTCCAGATCCAAGGCTGGAACTGCTGGTTCTACCTGGGAGCAGATTTTGAAGCCTTCTTCAAGAAAAAAAAAAAAAAAAAAACTTTTGTACCTGTCAAGAATTGAAGAAATAGCAACAAAACTACCTTATTGACAAATTT
Source organism: Psidium friedrichsthalianum (assembly GCA_019149425.1). Taxonomy (NCBI): domain Eukaryota; kingdom Viridiplantae; phylum Streptophyta; class Magnoliopsida; order Myrtales; family Myrtaceae; genus Psidium; species Psidium friedrichsthalianum. The sequence goes on from JAGVVM010013545.1 coordinate 6,892, forward strand.
TTTTTTCATAGCGAAATGGTGCGCTTTTTATTTTATTATGAGAGTTAGGCCCAAAACATAAAATGTGCCTCTTTCTGATTCCAATTTTTCAAATCGGTAGGCGTCATATGGTTCCATGTTTTCGACCGGGAACGGAATATACCTAGAAGTATCGCCCCTACCTAGCTTGCCTTTCGTGTTCTAAGATTGTCAAAACATAGTCTTTCTTTTGCTTGGTTGAGTTAGCCATTAATTCTTAATTGCTCTATAATATGGGATTTTATTGTTTTTGCTCGATTGCCTTTCAAAGCATACATTATCTCTTCTCCAGCCAAATATTTCCTTCATTCTAGCAGACATGTAATGCTGCGGTTATGACTCAAGCAATTTTTCTTTATTTTTAGATAACTTATTTGCATTGTTAGGCCCATCCTCCTCACGTAAAATATTTGATAAGATGATAGATACGTACGGTACGATGGCAATCATGGCATTAGTGATTGGTAAAGACATTATGGGTGAGCCATTGTTTTAGGATATGACTGGTTATCGGAGAATCAGGCCAGTTGCCACTTGTCAAATTCCAAGTTCTAGAGCATATATAGTAGGTTTCGGGTTCGGGTCATGAAACCTAAAACAAGTTTTTGTGTGTTTTTTTTTATTATTTTTCTATGTTTTCATGCGGTCTAATGGTATTCCATAGTATTCAATGATGAGTGTTAATCTGAAATCACTAGTCTGAGTTTTCATTTTTAGCGATATCCATGATCGAGACTTTGACTTTGTCAATGTTTTATATAATTCGTATGTCTAAATATGAGTTACGGTCAGTGAACTGTAGCAGCAACTAGTAGCAATTAGCGGTAATGATTCACTCCAATCATTCAATTAAAAATAAAGGTGGAACCTAGATAGACCTTGGACCAACTCTGGAACTTATGATATGGTAACTTCCAGGTTTTAGGGTATGTAGAGTAAGATCAGTTCCAAAATTGGGCAACCAATTCTGACGAATAGGTCCACGTTCTTGGTGGAAGCTAGATAAACCCGAGAACCGCTCACCCCTAAGAGACATGGCACTTTAAATTTTGCTAATCGATTTAGAGATATACACAACAAATAGTGGAAGTTGACTACCCTCAGCTTTTGATACAGACGATGATTATGATGAGTTGATGAAGGCATCAAAGACGACTTGGTCTATCGTGCTTTGTGAAAATAAAAAAAACAAAAAAAAGGGGGTCTCACATAAGGCGTTGTACGAGTAACGACGATAAATATGATAATATGTTAGAATGACTTCAACGGATGGATCAATAACGATCAAATCGTTGGTTTTTGATGAAGTTGCCGTTGGATCTGCATTTGACTTTCTAGTGAAGACTGAGAAATTGGAAAAACATTCATGGCGAAGGGTGCAAATCTCTCAAAACTATGGGTTGAGAATTTTGTAAGGGATGAAATAGCCGTTAAGGGATAGTTACCAAAAAAAAAAATCATAAACCTATTATAGGGATGCTAATTTAACAATAAATCTTTCAATTTAGCCAATTCAAAACTAATCATTTTGATAATTTGTCAATATAGTTTTTTCGGTCAATTTTATCGAAAATCATTAAAGTGGACAAACTTTGCATTAAAAAGAGTCTAAACTTTTCCATTTTCTATTTATCTTTCTTTATTTTTTCCTTTCATTATGGCCGGTGAGGGCCTACAAGCCCTCGTCAAGGCCCTCATCGGCCCTAATGAAAACAAACAGAAATGAAAAAATTAATAAAAAGTTCAAAAATTCACAGAATTGCAAAATTTGTCCATATCAGTATTGATCATGCCACATAGGATGATAGATATCAACATTACTAAATAAGTCTAAAGCTGGCCAAAAGGATTACATTGGTAAATCGTCTAGAAGTTTAGGACTAAATTTGTCAAATTAAAATATTAAGAATTTTTTTTGGTCAAAAAATATTAACAATTGGATTTTTACATTAGATTTATGAAGTTTTTTTGTTTTTAATTTTCCTTAGCCGCTGATGCAGCTCATTTACCATTGTTGCCACGTGACTCATATGACTTTTCTTTGATTTTGTTAGTGCTATGGCTGTGACACTTCTTCATAACGTGGACACCGTCAGTTAGAAAGTAATTTTTTTTTTCCAACCCTCCTCTTTTTCACACTCAGATAATTTGCTTCGGTCTTATATAGCGTATAAATGTAAACTAGAGACTTTTTTTCGATTTACGGCGGTGATTTCATCCATTGGAAAAAAATGAATTATGTACAATAGATTAAAAAAGTTATCTCAACTTTTTTTTAAGTTAGTGTTTTTCATCTCAACATGCATGGCGCCTACATCTCAACCTATTTTCCTTTATGGAAAATTTTGAAAGTTTTTCGCTCTCTTTTTTTTTTTCGAATTCATTCATATTTCAAGATGATACATGGGAGGTTAAAAAAAAAAAGACGAATCGCCAATAATAAAGTAGAACAAAAAAGTACAAACTGTTGTAATAAGCACAACCTCATCCCATAAGAATAGATGTGCCTTAGTGTGACGGCCTGAATTCTGTGAGTCTTTATCTAGCAAGTAAAGTGAATCATGTACCGACGTTTATGTTGAATGCAAAACTACTGATATTAATTGAGCTATGGTTTTGATGTTGAATGCTCAAGCTGAGTTGTGATCGTTAATGTGAGTTGATTTGTTGAGTTTTGTCCCGGAACTTTGAGCACAACAAACGCTACGAGTGGACCTTGATCAACCCACACTTGAGCACCCTATAGAAGGGACTTTTATCTCTCTCCTCTTCATTCTCTCTCTCTGCACGATACCTACCCCTCTCACCCCTCGGTTGCTCCACCAAACCACACTGACCTCCACCACGACTTCTTCGGCCCTTTCGATGCCTCGCCTCCACCATCTCGGCATTAGCGACGGCCCCAGCTTCTTCACGAGCTCAACTTCATCGCCTATCGTCGAGATCTCGCCCCCTAGCCCCTTAGACATGCAACGCCATGAAGGAGAGGAAGTCAATTGGAGTTTGTTCCTGTCATTTTTGTTCCCTTTCTTCATGGACGCTCCAAGGCAAGTAAAGCTTCTAACTTTGCTGCTGGCTCATTGATTTGTTGCATTGACAATCAGACGAAATAGCTGTAGGTATGGCCAAATGAAGTTTGAGTTGCATGAGATAGGAAACAAGTTTGTATGTTAGATTTATGCTTGAATAGAGGTCCTTGGAGTTTGGGTTAGTCAAATCTATGAGCTGATTGTGTGTTGATTATTGGCAATAGTTGCGAATTTGTGTGGCTCATTTGCGGGTTTTCGGCTGTGTACTTGAATTGAGGCGTATGATGTGTGGCGAATGAGTCTTTGATTGTATGTCCTAGTCCTACATAAAAGAGAATGTAAGCGAGTCATGGCCATGGATGTGGATTTAGGCTTGAAAGTCGTGAGGTTAAGCTTCAGCCGTATGTCATAGTTTGGCATGTGGATTATGATGTTTCATGGTCATATTACATCTTAATAAAGTCTCGAGTCGCACTGCTTCTAAGAATCCAAGCATGAGTGGTATCCCTACACTGGGTATGTGAATGGGCTGTTCGTGTGGTCCAATCGTCCTTGCCTGATGTGTTGTGATAGATAGTCGGTTGTTCATTGTCGTGATTGCACTTGTGATTGAGAAACTAAATGAACCATTGGTCCCATTAGCTTGTGTTTCAATGAGGACAATTGATATCTGTCTATGTCCAAGAACGATACCCCGTGAAAGCTTGAGTGAAAATCGGGAAGTCCACGGCCCGTGTCCCATTGGAATGAAGCTCCGAAGTAGTGGAATTGAGACTTGTGTCTCTCGGATAAAATGAGGCCGTATGAGTTGAATTATCCAACACATAATTTGGAGTTAGTGGCAATCATCTTTACATTGAAATTTGGAGACATTACCTACATGGAGAAAGTTTGAGATTTTCACCGACCATCAAAGTCTAAAATATTTGTTCTTTCAAAAGGAGTTAAACATGGGCAAACGGTAA
>JAGVVM010013547.1:0-10835 GCA_019149425.1 Psidium friedrichsthalianum
AGAGAGACTTAATACGATCTAACGGTGGATATAGCTTTTCGAGAGAAACCTATCGATTCTGAAATTCGCCGTTGACATCATGAGACTACGCAGCCAGGTAGCAAGGAGAAATGTACCCGCTTATCTCTTCAGCTGCAGATCTTAAATCCTAAACTCGCTCATACTCAGGCAGACATCAGTTCTCATGGAGAGTCAGTTAGCTCTTTTGATGCTTATTAGGCTCAGTTTGCTTTACTTTTCACCTCAATGACTTGTTTTGTAGGCGTGTTGTGGATGGAATGAAGGGAATGTTTCGGCATGTTTGACTTTCCAATTCTCGTGCACTCTTTTCTTTTCTTTAGCAAACCAAGTTAACTGTGCTAGAAAAAAAAAAAAAAAACAAATAAAAACAAACCTTCCATCTCAGATGAGATCGCATCCTGGGAGCACCCTTCCACGACACATGGGCCACCATTGTTCGGAGCGATCTTCCCGCTTTGGAAGCGGGCTGTTGGCAGCAACCTTCGTAGGGCGAGGTCATTTGCTTCTGCTGGATTTAGGCCGCCTCTATCAATTGTGCTTCCAAAAAAATACATAGTGCAATATATCTGTCTTAACTGGTAGGATTGCTTCAATCTTGTCCTATCTTGATAGATGGTGGCTGTGAAATGATTACACACAGCCAACAGACAAAGACGAGACCCCATCACTTCTCTTTGATGATGATATCGAGGACACGGAAAAAGGATTCGGCGGCGGCCCTCACCGGTCACAGTGGGACCCGTGACTAGTCGTGCAAATTATACAGCTGTAACCACTCGGTCAGTGTGCTAATAATGAACCCGGCCACCTGTTACGTGCCCCACTTCGCTCATGCTTTGTACCTTTCGGCGTCAACTTATTGGTGTCGGCTGCCTTTAGCTTCACGAGAAAAGCCTGTGGGCCATACTTAATAATAAAGCGCTGGCCCTCAAATATCCTCCATGTTGTTCGAATCCGAGGGAGCTAAAACGTAGGGCTTTGGTGGATTTAATCAGAAAGACGTCGCGGGATTGGGTTAACATACTTACACAAACTGTACCTTTTCAACAAAATACAGGAACTCCTCCAATACATTAAAAATGCCCCCATGTTTGATTTGTATAAATTCATCACCATATCAGAATACATAACCCATACATGTTCAATGATTGACGCAATTCCGTCTCCGGGAAGATGGACTTCTTCATTTTCCCTAGGGTCAAGGGATCGACAATTTTCCGTCCTTTCGTATTCCCAAAAATTATCTCTAGCGTACTGTTGTGCCCAATTTGCTCCTGCCTGGGGTACTATGATTCCCCTGTAAAAGTAGAGCAAATAATGAGTATGTGATCAAAAAGAGGTCGGTCCATGACTTCTATATTAGTCCAATTTTATTTTTCCATTTTATGGAGAAATCAAGGCAAAATTTCCTTAGGAAAACATGGGTGAATTTCTCAGAAAGAATTTTCTTGCAAATTTTTATAACTTGAAAAATGTGATAAGATCTCTTGACGTTTATCAAATTTTCTGAAGGGATTTTTCTCTTTTATCAAATGAATTTTCAAGGGTAAATTTGTTAAGAAAATCTCATTTCTATTGAAGCAGGAAAGATATAACAAAATCTTTTATTAGTCACAAAATTTTTGAAAGGATTTTTCACATTCATTTTTTTTTAAGAATTGGACACCAATTTGAATTTTATTTCCTTTTGAAAAAAACGGTCATGATGTTAAATTCAAAATTTGACCAACACTAACATAGACCGATCAAAAAATAAATACAAGATGAAGTTTGAGAACTTACTTTCACCTTGAAGACATACCAACCACAAGACATGCACATGACTCGTGAGTTTAAACCTTAGTCTAACTATCCTAAAGGTTTGGTAAAATGAAGTAATGGACAGAACGATGGGTCACAAGCCTCGCGCACATTCATCATGACTAGTCGCAGCCTCGCGTACAATAGTCATGACTAGTTGGGTCCAATTACTTCGGCTTGATTCGGTCGACAAGGGCAACGCCCATGCATCGTAGCCTCACGTGCATGAGAACGACCCTTGAGCCATTTTTAGAAAAAATTTCGGGATCCAGATGGGATAACCTTTAGCGAAGCCTTACATCAGGTTAAAGAACCATCTAAATATCATCTTAAACTAATGGTGTGACCTAGGACCAGTCACGGGTTGTGTGTAGCGTAGTGCAAAAAAACTGTAAACACATGCACAAAATTTAAGTACAAACACCGCTTCAATAATATGCGTGATTAAACAAATAATTCCAACACCACTGTGCGTAATAAGGGGTTAGCCACAAACTCCACCCCTTATAACTTCTAATTTGCAAAAACATTTAAAATCTAAAGGTTAGAATCCAAACAATTTTCAAACTAAATGAATTTTCGTGAAATTTTCCTGGCCTAAGTCCTCTAGGTTCTTAAATCTTCAAAATTAAGAACAAGTCCCCCAATGGAGTCGCCAAGCTGTCGCGACCCAACAGAAATTTAATTTCGTTTCAATCGGGTGAACGGATTATCAGGTTAATTAGATTAACTAACCTAACGCGGACTCTCTCAAGCCCTACCGAATCGCAACTTTGATTTTTTAGTTTAAATGATTTTAAGATTTGGAGTCGCCACTAATCGTTCTTGGTAGGTTGATTAGAAACCTAGATAAATTAGCAAGAGAACTAATTTATTTCTGCAAACCAGAGATTATGAGTTCGGGGACTTGATTATGTTAGATTACTCTAACGCCCTTTCATTCGGGAAGATTGGAAAAGTTTGGATCAAACCGACCAAAAGGGTAACAAGGTCATTTTTTAAGGAGCGGGAATTGAAATAGGTCAAACCAGTTGGATGTGGTCATTCCTGATTTTCCAAAATTTCTGAGAATTTTTCCAAATTTTTCCAGACAATTTGCCTATAAGGGATAAAATCGTCATTTTAAAAATATCAAGAGGCAAATCATCAAAAATAGGATTGGTCAATCGAAATGGCCCGTTTCCTAATTCTTGAGGTTTTTGTGAATTTTTTGAAATTTTTCAAGACAATTTGCCTATTGGGGTACAAATCGTCATTTTGAAAATATCGAGAAGGAAATTCATCAAAAATAGGACTGACCAGTTGAAATGGCCCGTTTCCTAAATTTTGAGATTTTTCTAAATTTTTCAGAATTTTTCAAGACGATTTACCCGTCAGGGGCAAAATCATTATTTTGAAAAGATCAGGGAGGAAATTCATCAAAAATAAGATTGCCAATCGAAATGGCCTGTTTCCTAATTTTTGAGATTTTTCTGAATTTTTCAGAATTTTTCAAGACGATTTACCCGTTAGGGGTAAAATCATCATTTTGAAAAAATCAAGGAGGAAATCCATTAAAAATAGGATTGGCCAGTCGAAATGGTCGTTTCCTAATTTTTGAGATTTTTCTGAATTTTTCAAGACGATCTACCCGTCAGGGGCGAAATCGTCATTTTGAAAAGATCATGAGGAAATTCATCAAAAATAGGATTGGCCAGTCGAAATGGCCCGTTTTCCTAATTTTTGAGATTTTCAGAATTTTTCAGAATTTTTCAAGACGATTTACCCGTCAGGGGCAAAATCATCATTTTGAAAAGATCAAGGAGGAAATTCATCAAAAATAGGATTGACTAGTCGAAATGGCCCGTTTCCTATTTTTGAAATTTTTCTTTTGAATTTTTTTTTTTGAATATGCATGAGTCAATGACAATACGAATACATATGCGGTATGACATAGTATATAAAGACAGTATATAAAGAACCTCCAACGAGGGGCTCGGCCTATCCATTCTGGGATTTGATGGTGCAAGAATTAAATTGCAGAAAGTAAAGGCAATATATACAGAACCTCTAACGAGGCGCTCGGCCTTGGCTCGACCTACCATTCTGGGGTTTGATAGTGCAAGAATTAAATTGCAGAAAGTAAAGGTAGTATATACAGAACCTTAAAAGAGGGGCTCGGTCTTGGCTCAGCCTACTCATTCTGGGGTTTAATGGTGCAGGAATTAAATTGCAGAAAGTAAAGGCAGTATATACAAAACCTCCAATGAGGGGCTCGGCCTACCCATTCTGGGGTTTGATGGTGCAAGAATTAAATTACAGAAAGTAAAGGCAATAGATACAGAACCTCCAATGGGTGGGTCAGCCTTCCCATTCTGGGGTTTGGATTTGTTAAGCAAAAAATGCAGAAAATTGTAGTACGAATGTGACATGTGGATATAGAGGCATACGAGTACGACATGACATAATCAAAATTTAAATCAATCCATTTGGGCAACGAAATTCTCGAAGATTTTAATGGTTAGGATCGTACCTGATTTGACGGATTTGATTGCCGAATTCGGAACTCATATCACCTTGTGGATCAAGATTGTGGCTCGAACGACGGGGTTGAACTCTTGATTTGTGTTGATCGATAGAGGAATTGGAGATGATAACCCTAGCTTTAAACTCCCGTCATATTCAAAATTCTCTTTGGAAAAGAATTCTCTCTCTTTTTTTGGTATTTTCTTTCTCTCTAATTTTCTTTAATCTTCCAAAACCCTCTCAAACATTTCCAATTTTCTCTCAAAAAAAAATCTCTCCCCCAAGCTCTTTTCTTCCTCCTTTTATAAGTCACTCATTTATCTCTCATTCTAATTTTTCCACTAATTGTATCCCCCATTCTAATTTCTCCACTAACTCTTCATCTTCTTCATCTTCTCTTTTCCATCTCTATCTCACATTCTAATTTCTCCATTAACTCTTCTTCATCTTCATCTTCCCTTCTCCATATATATCTCCCATTCTAATTTCTGCACTAACTCTTCTTTATCTTCATCTTCCCTTCTCTATTCTCATTTATTTTCTCCATCTATTTTTTTTCCATCTTCCTTTCTCTATTCTAATTTCTCTACTAACTCTACTTTTAGTTATTTACAAAATAATCCCCCAAGTGTTAGGTATTTGCACTATAATCTTTGAGATTTTAATGCAAATTCAACTAAAGTCCTTTTACAAAATTCAGTCATTCTGGGTACATTTTGTTAAGATGAAAATTTAGACTATTAAAGGATAATGTCACAACTTCTAAAAGTGAAAAATAAAAATAAAATGACTTGAATTGAATTTTTTTTGGGCTGATTCGAGATTATGCTCATGAAGAACATATGACCCCAAATTGTATTTTTTGAATTTGTGATTGCCACAAGAAAAGGGAATTAAAGAAAAATATTGCCTATTTTTGTGTGTTTTTGTGGCCTCAAATATTATTTTTCCCGAATTTTCAAGTATTTTTCTTTTTTTTCGAAAAGTATTAAAAATGGGAAAAATATGAACAATTATTTTTTGTTCAAAAATGGTTTCCTAGACTTGGCCAGGGTTCCAAAGTTAATTTTTAATTTTCTTATTTTTTTTCTTGATTTTCTATTAATTTTCGAAAATAAAATGCAAAAAAATACTGAAAATATGAAAATTTATTTTTTTGGTCAAAATTGGTTCCCTAGACTTGGCCAAGGCTTCCAAAGTTGATTTTCCAATTTTCTCTTTTTTCTTGATTTTCTATGAATTTTCGAAAATAAAATGCTGAAAAATACTAAAAATATGAAAAATCATTTTTTGGTGAAAATTGATTCCCTAGGCTTGGTCGAGGTCCCCAAGTTGATTTTTTTTAATTTTATTAATTTTTATGGATTTTCTATCAATTTTAAAAGAAAATGTGATTAAAAATCAGGTGTCAACAAAGCTTCACCAGAAAACTGAGAAAAGAATTTGCTGTTGGCCATCGATTGGCCGTCCGTCATCACCTATGACTCCCTAGGATCGCCGTAGTCGGTTTTTAACAACTAAAAAGCTAAGGAATTGGGCTTGCGTAGCTGATTTCCCATCCATAGTCGTACGGCGCGGAGAAACCAACGACACGAGCTCGGATTCTTCCCCCTTATCGCCCCTCAGGATGCCCGGCTCTCGATAGAACCACCTTTTCTTGCCTCTCTCTCTCTCTCTCTCTCTCTCTCTCTCTCTCTCTGACAAGCCTTATGGAGAAATGGAGGGTGTAGAATGGCAAAAGCTAGGGTTAAGGGGGGGAGTCCAAGCCTTATATAGAGTTCCGACTGGGCCCTTCCATTACGGGCCGGGCAGGACTTGGCCTCACACTAGTCAAGCCCATATTCGACCCATTAAGAAACTTTAAATCCATTCTTTATTAAACAATTTCGTAAACGGTAAATTAATCTCGTAAAACGGTCAATTACAATTTCAAGTAAGGCGAGCCCACATTAGGAAAACTCTAACATTCTCCCACTTGGGCGAGCATTAATTGAAACTGTACTGTAGTAAGCGCATTATATTGGTTTAAGGATTATTCTTAATGGCCAATCCGATCCCATAAAGTCTTAAACACCGAATCATGCCAGTAACTGCGTCAACAAACAGTGTCATCCATGGTCACAAGTGTTCTTAACTTTACTGATATGGATTTAATATGGTAGTGTGGCAATTGGATAACGCCTCAAAAAAGATACACTTTATGTGTTATCCACTTTGTCGGACACCATTCTCTCTCCTTATGTGTCACAAAACTTGATGTGTCACTAGAGAATATCCATATGGTTCTAATGAACCTGTATATGCCTCAGCTTTATAGTTAACTTTTCTTTATGTGTAACAAGATATATAAACACGGCTAATAACCAAATGCCCATAGCCATTACTCGAGACTTACACATATCTCAAGATTTACAAGAATATGTATTTAACATTAATAGTGCTACAAGCACTTCAATACATATCATTATGTTACAAAATGTAACAAAACAGATGTAAACTTTATTAGAGCAAACCAAAAGATGTCTCCCACTAAATCACAGCATCCAATGATGCCTCTAAGCCCATATTAGCGACGTGTCGCTCAAAAATACAAGGGCGAAGACCTTTAGTCAGTGGGTCTGCAATCATATCATCTGTGGAAATATGCTCTACTGTAACGTCACCTTTTTGCACGGATTCTTTTATGGTCAGAAATTTGACCTCCATATGTTTAGACCCCTTGAGACTTCTGTTGTTGTTAATAAACAACACTGCAAAGTTATTGTCACAATATAACTGTATGGGTCTATCAACAAAATCAAATACGGTCAACTCCCTAATGAGGTTTCGGAGCCAAATTGCCTGAGTAGCAGTTGAAAAGCACGCTATAAACTCTGCTTGCATGGTAGAGGAGGATATGGATTTCTGTTTCTCACTTTTCCATGAACTGCACCGCCTGCCAACATGAATATGTATCCTGTTGTTGACTTTTTGTCATCCTGACAGCCCGCAAAATCCAATCCGAGTATCCAACAAGCTGCAAGTTCTGAATATGCTTGTAAGTCATCATGTAGTCCCTTGTCCTCTTTAAGTACCTCAGGAACTTCTTGGCAGCAACCCAATGATTATGTCCTAGATTTGACTAGTATCTGCCCAGAAGTCCTGTCGCAAAAGTAATGTCTGGCCTAGTACATACTTGAGCATACATAATGCTCCCAAGTGCACTGGCGTAAGGTACATTCTTCATTTCGGATTTCTCCATCTTGTCTGAGGACACTGTGAAAGATTCAACTTATCACCTTTACAGACAGGAACAATACCTGGCTTGCAGTCCTGCATGTTGAATCTCTCCAAGATACGATCAATATATGCCCTCTGAGATAAACCTAAAATATGGCGTGAACGATCCATGGATTTCAATGCCAAGACAAAGGACGCTTCACCAAGGTCCTTCATGTCAAAATTCTCTAACAGCATACGCTTCGTCTCATGCAATAGATCGATATCACTGCTTGCCAATAGGATGTCGTCCACATAGAGAACAAGAAAAATGTATTTTCTCCCACTACCTTGTAGTATATACACTGATCTACTTTATTTTCAACGAAACCAAATGAAGTGACAACGCTATGAAACTTGAAATACCATTGCTTGGATGCTTGCTTGAGGCATAGATTGATTTCTTCAGTCTGCATACAAGGTCACTCGAATCATCAACTTCAAACCCTTCAGGTTGAGTCATATAGACTTCTTCTTCGAGATCTCCATTAGAAAGGCAGTCTTGACGTCCATCTGGTGTAACTCCATGTCAAAATGAGCCACTAAAGCCATAATCACTCTAAAAGAATCCTTAGAAGAGACTGGAGAGAAGGTTGATTCATAATCCACTCCTTCTCTTTGAGTGAAACCTTTAGCCACCAGTCTGGCTTTAAACTTTTCTACCTTTCCTTTGGAGTCCCTTTTCGTCTTGTAGACCCATTTGCAGCCGATTGACCTATGACCTCAGGCAACTTGACAAGCTCCCAGACTCCATTATGTCTCATAGATTGCAACTCATCTTTCATCGCATCCAACCACAGGTCTGATTGTGCACAGGAAACAGCATCCTTATAGGTAACTGGATCAACTACGCAGCCTATGTCATAGTCCTGTTCTCCCAGATAGACTATATAGTCCGGTGGGATTGCTGATCGTCTTTGCCTAACAGACCTCCTTAGTGGAACTTCCTCAGCTTGATCTGCGGCTGTGGGGCTTGATTTACTTCATCAGGAAGGTTTCAACATAGGATCCTGAAGCTCAACAGGCACAGTCATCGGTATGGGAGGCTCCATAGCTGTCTGTATTGGGAGAGAAAACGATACAGTATTACCCGCTGTACTGTCACTTTCAATAGTCTCTGAACAGGTACCTTTTCGGCCACGTCGTATTCCAGAAACTTAGCTGTCTATGATTCCACAATCCTTAGGCCTCCATTAGAATTGTAAAATCTGTATCCCTTGGAATGCTTTGGATAGGATACGAAATAGCACCTTGTGGTCTTGGGATCCAACTTATTCAAGATTGGATTATACAGCTTCACTTCTGCAGGACAACCCAGACCTTCAAATGATTCAAGCTGGGTTTACGTCCAGTCCATAACTCAAAAGGAGTTAGTGGAGCAGCCTTAGTGGGAACTCGATTCAACACATAAAGGGCTGTCTTCAAAGCTTCACCCCATAAGAATTTAGGCAGATTGGTCCTACTTATCATACTCCTCATCATATCCATTAAGGTGCGATTTCGCCTTTCGGCCACACCATTCTGTTCAGGGCTCCCAAGCATAGTGAACTGAGCTACTATCCCAGAATCCTCTAAGTATTTGGCAAATAGCCCTTTAAGCTGTCCAGCATCGCCATGTCTGCCATAATACTCACCACCACGGTCAGATCTGACAACCTTAATGACTTTTCCCAACTGTTTCTCGACTTCAGTCCAAAATATCTTGAATTTATCAAGAGACTTGGACTTTTCTTTAATCAAGTACAGATAACCATATCGGGAATAGTCATCAATGAAAGTGATGAAATAATAATTTCTACACAATGTTGGAGTATATGGTCCACTTATATCAGTATGTACGACCTCCAATAGGTCAGAAGTTGGACTGCAGACTTTTCTTTATTTTGGTCATCTTGCCTCTACAACAGTCCACACAAGTTTTTAGGTCATCTTTAAGAGTAGGTAGAATATTGGCCTTTACAAGCCTTTCCACTCTTTCCTAGAAATGTGACCAAGACACTTATGCCACAATGTGTAAGACTGTTCTTTAGGTAGAGTCCTTTTGGAGATAACTTTTTCGGCTATATAAGCTACGTATATGTCGTTGGGAGTTAAACACAATCTGTACAATCCATTGGACATGTTGCAGCACCCAACTTTATTTGAATTATAAAACATAGAAACCACACTGTTCTTTATTTCAAAAGAGTAACCACACATGTCCAAACATGATACAGAAACTAAGTTCTATCTAAAGGAAGGTACATAGAAAGTGTTTCTCAACATCAAATGAAACCTAGATTCTATGATCAAAATAACATCTCCCACGAACTCAATGTCAGCTTTGTTGTTATCTCCCACTATGAGCTTCGATTCATCCTGATTTGGCTTCCTCTGGTTTATGAATCCCTATATGGTGAATGCAACATGATTAGTCGCACCGCTATCTAGCCACCAAGAACTGGATGGGGTTTCAGATAGATTGGATTCACAAACCAGTGCCAAAGAATCATTACCTGTATGCTCATGTTTAGATAGCCAATTTTATATTTAGTGCAGTCTTTCTTCATGTGACCCTCTTCTTACAGAAGAAACAGCGGTCACTATCCTTCTTAAAGGATGCCTTCTTTCGACCCAAGTTATCAGATGACCAGTGATGGGGCGAGTACCTTTATGAGTAGAGATTTAGGCCCCTTGCCTTTCCTATTACTAGAATTGGAAGCAACTAGGGCATAGTGCCCTCCATCCTTCTTCAATTTTTCTTCTTCTGCCACTACTTTAGATATCAAATCATTCACAGACCAAGTCTCATCTTGTATGTTGAAACTGGTCTTGATCATCCCAAACTCAGGGGGAAGGATGTTCGAGACTTGATGTACCATCACGGTATTATGGATTACTATACCTAAGACTTTCAGTTTTGTCTGCAAATCCAGCATTCTCAAGATATAGTCCCTAACACCTCTTACACCCGTATATTTCATATTAAAAAGTAGCTGGACAAGTGTTCCAACCTCAGCATTTGAAGATACTTGGTACTTGCTTCCAAGGCTTCAACATTCCCTTGGCGGTGCAGCTAGTTGGCAGGCTGCTCTTTAAATGTTCCTATATGGATCGCTTCATTGATAGCAAGCAGATCCTGTTACTCTTTTTCCAAGCGGCAAAACGTGCCTTTTCAGGCGCAGTACTACACTCAACTAGGTCAGCAGGCTTATCTTCATAAAGAGCAATATGAACATCTATCAGTTCCAGTCAAACAGAAAGTCCTCCTT
>JAGVVM010013550.1:0-11892 GCA_019149425.1 Psidium friedrichsthalianum
AACCGCCTAGAACCGGTCGGTTCATGAATTCGGATCTGACCTTCCGGTTCCGTTTAATGATAGCTCCGAACCGGTAACTGTCACCATTTACACAGAGCGATTCAAATCCCTCTCTGCAAACGGACACTCGGGATGATCTGAAGCTTTAGCTCGCGATTTCGAAATTCCCTCTTCCAAAGAGGACCGGACGCGCTCGTAAGCTCTCAACTATTACTTTTCTTCCTCCTTCCTTTCTTCTTCTCCCTTCTTTCCTTCTTCTTCGAATTCGACGAGAAGCTTTCGGGTCTTCTTCTTCATTTTCCCTTCAAAACTTTCCTTCTGCGTTGGCTCTGCTCTCGCCCTGCTCTCGGCTGATCGGCCGCGCGTTCTCCTCCGACTGCGGCGCACGCTCTTTTCCTCTCTTCCTGTTGGTTTCTGATGAGACGGAGCTAGCGGTTTTTCCGTTCGATTCGCTTCGATTGGACACTCGGGGACACTTAAGGAAAGGAATGTCTCGGCTGTTTGAAACTAAAATGTTTTCGCATTTTCTCTTTCTTCCTTTCCCTTTTCCCACCAATCTTCCCCCCCCCCCCCCACCCCCCCCCCCCCCCCCCCCCCCACCCCCCGTTGTTCCTCGTCATTTTGATGGCGTTGCCCTTGGAGCCGCTTTGCTTTTTTTTTCGAACCAAGGTCGGCCGTTTGAATGTTGGCAATAGAGCTAATGTTTTTTTGCTTTGAACTGCTTTAGTTCGCTTGATTTCGAGTGCAATTGTTTTGTCGTCGTATCACGTGCTTCTTTGGCTTCTGCTGATTAATTGGAACCTGCAACTCTATATTGCACCAGATGTGTCATGATGACCGAGAAATCGGTCGGAAGAATTTATGGGGCCCCATAGGATTTGACTATCAATGCGGCAACCTTCGTTTCTCTTAGATGAAAGTCCAGCAGCTGCTCATGAACTTGCGCGGTGGCCTTCCCCCGGAAAACTTGTCACGGATCTTTTTCGCTTTGCAGCCCATTGCGTGCTGGCATCACGTCCCACTACTTGCGCCGGTTGAATTGGTGCCACCCATAGCTGCCTCTGTATTCCGGGCCGCTGTTTAAGTTCTCGGGTTGTAATAGCGTGTAGTGGAATTCACGATCTCATTGAGGATGAATGGGATGGGGAAGAATTCCAGTGCCAATCTTAAGGACGAATTTGATGCCTTGTTGGTGTGCAAGAAATACCCATCCCATCATCATTGGCAGTTCTCCGACCATAGAGTTGTATGACGGGACAACATCTTTCTCTTTCTGCCGCAGCCCAAAGTTGCTGGGGATTTCCCCCTGATGCTGTTGGCGCAAATTGGGGTGTTCCTAGTAGACTCTGCAATACATGGTCTTCCTTGTCTGTCTCTCTCGAAGAGGAAAGTTCTTCCTCACAATTGCCAATGGAAGAAGATGTTGCAAGTTTGCTACCTAATGAGCCATGCCCGTTCCAATTGGAAGGTTGGATAGGTCAGTTGTTGAGGAGGAATCTTTGGACAAAGTGGATGATGAATCAGATTTAATTGCTGCATCAGTTGACATGATTCTTGACAGACCGATCAGTTCCTTACCTGGATTGACTAAGAGGCAGTGCCATCTACTAGAAAAAAATGACTTCCACACGGTGGGCCCCGAAGTTCATCTAAAATTTGTGTTACTTTCGAGCTTTTTTCCGTGAAATAAAGCATGTATTGTCCCTCTGCCTTTTTTGTTTCCTTGTAGATACGAAAACTGCTAAACCATTTTCCACGGACTTACGCTGATCTGATCAGAATGCACATATTGGAATTCAGGATGGACAATACTTGATCTCAGTTGGCAGGATCTTGTCTTCCAGGTAATTCCATTTTCTCATTGTTTTGTGTCCTATTGACAACATAGGCGTTCTAGGTGCTAGTCCAGTTGTTTTGATAAGGGAAGTGTTGATCTGCATTTTGCCATCCTGGCTGAGTAAATTTTCACTTTAACTGGCGTGCATCAGACACATTTGATGAAAATGATTTTATCGTTGGCAATCAGTGTAGCCATTAAATGTGGATGCTACTTATAATTGTTTTGTTTAACCCTTAATGAGGAAAAATGAAAGACGGGGAATTAATCAGAATATCTTGTGATTTATGTGATGGCAAATTCTGACTTCAATCGGATTGGAAATTCTCTGCAAATAGGAAGCATGTTGGTCTTTAATGTATTTCTGAATCAATTTATTAGATGACGAAATCTGTTGATGATTTGTGATCATAACACTTTGTTCTTTCTTCACTACTAGCTTTTGTAGTTTTCTGGAGCTTCCTAACTAAAGTTTTGGCTACTGCAACTGCTCTATTAAAGTTTTTGTCTGGAGCAAGATAGAAATATGTCGGTGGCCCAGCTGGTTTGCGCTCTGGTCCTTTCACGAGAGGTCCTGGGTTCGAACCTCGCGGGTGCCGGTGATTTAAGCGGAGGGTCGTGGCGGTGGGATGCCGCGCTAGCCCTCCCGGAGGATTAGTTGAGGTGCGTGATCCGTACGGACGCTGGCCCGGACACCTTCGATACCAAAAAAAAAAAAAAAAAAAAAGTCTTTGACAATATTCTACTCATTTTTTGCTGTTCTTGTTGACATTATCATTCTGTAAAACTGTAAGCATGCGGCTTCAATAGTTAAATGTGTTAAAACCCCCTTTCTACTCGCAGCCTCAGCTGTAACTATATTTTTCAAAAGATTACCTGGGCTATTTAGTGATTTTAAAATAGGATAAGTAAGGTGTGAGTAAATAGGATAAGTAAGTTGTTATATGAGTAAGCCTTACCCATTCTCCACAGGGGAATCAGAGCAGGATTATCATTTTCGTTTCTAGAGGTGGTTGTGGGTTGCGAGATCGCTGATGATAGATCAAGTTGGGAGCATATGAATGGTGATCTAGATGCGAAGGAGAAAAAAGACAATCTATCTGCATCTGAAGAAATTCTTTCGTGGTACTCGTTTTACTAGTCAATCTTTTCTAAGAATCCTTCAGGAGAAGCACAGAGTTGGAGACATAGTGTGTGTTAGTGGCAAGGTCAGTATACACATATGTTTTGATTTTGCAATCTGAAAATCTAAAAATTCATTTTGGAAAAATCATTTCTTCATTTTTCCAATAAGTTTGGTTGTTTTCTCGAAATTGTTCAGTGCGCTTTATATTTATTCACCAATAGAGATGGTGAATTTCATGAATTTTGCATTGCTGAAGCTATATGTTGTCAATGCTTTGAATCTTCAAAGATAGTCATGCATTCTTGTTTTGGTCACTTTGCCTTTTGATAAATTGCATACACTCTTTGGCATCTTCTTTTCTGGCTTTTATTTGATAGATAGGTGGGATGGATAATAATCTGCATTTTCCAACAAGTGTATTGCCAGGAAAAATAATCTGCATATTCCCACAAGTGTACTGCCAAATCATTTTTGCTTGTCTCGAATTTCTGTTTTTTCCTTCCTCATTTGTTTTTTGAACAAAAACTACTATCTGCATTCGTGTGTAAAGTTATTATTAGATGGTAACACATCTCAAGAATGCAATAATGAGTTGTTTCTGGCTAGATATTTTGAGCAGCACTTTTCTCCCTTTAGGTAAAATCTATGAGTTCTGAAGATCATTATGAAATTAGAGAGAGTATAATATTGATGTGCTTGATGATGAAGAGGACTCTCTCTTTGCACTGCCGGGAGGCCATACCCCATATACCCTTCAAAAGGTGGCTTAAACCCTACCTTTATTAGGGATATTATCCAAAGGTTAGTTCTTCCTATAAATGTCATTGCTCGAGACTGGATTTCATCAAGCACTTCTACTTGCATGGAACCATCTTGTTTTTTCCCCTATATATTATTCTGTCTGCATTGCTATTTAGACAAAACCAGTCTCTGTGAATAGACATGTTCCCCTGTATTATTACAGTGATATACAATTTTGCTTTATCCATGATGCACAATTTTACATGCGTCTTGTGTATGCATCTTTTATCATACCAGAGCTTTGCAAAACCTTGTCTTTCGGCGTGGATCCTATTCCAAAAGATGTCACTCAGGAACTTGGAATTTTATGTCTTCGTGATGTAAGTGGTCTGTCCTTTTCATTCGCTTCATTTTTAATTCTTTTCTTACCTCAAACATACAGTTTTCTAACTTTTGAGTTTGTGGTTGATCTACTAATAAGAATCTTTATAACTTCATCTGATATTAACAAATAAATAAATAAAGGATCAGGGACAGAAAGATTTAGCGACGGCTAGATTGCTTAAGTTACTTGTTAGTGGATAGCTGATATGATGCCACTTAGGCCTTGACCTGTATGCCATCTACATCCTTGCCATTTAGTTGCTGGAACTCCCTCTTTTAAGAACTGGCTTGTCTTCCCTTCTTTTGAATTAATTTGGGACAGATTGAGTCTCCATAGGTAGATAGGCTTCTTTTCAATCACTAACTAATGCGAGTCCATCTTGGAAAGCTGAAGCCTCTAAATAATCTGGTCTTGTTCCTGTTTCTTTCGTATTCTTTGTTTTACAATTATTTGCGGTTTTGAGGTTCACCTTAGTGCACCTTGAACAATTTATTTTCCCAATAGGTGGATTGGTCTATGGGAGCAGTGCTTTTGATGTTTATATGTCTGAATTCACGTTAGATTGAAAAGAGTGCCTGCTAGATGGATTTCTGTTTGTTCTTATGTATCTGTATTAATGTTGGGCAAAAATTTACCTGATAACAATATCTGATCTGATGTACTTAAAAAGGGGGCTGATAATTGGTATTATGGATAGACTCAATGAGGAAGTGCCTATAAGAAATGCTATTAAGAAAAAGGGTCTAATAGCGAAAAAAAGGAAAGGGGAACTTACTTGCTTGAAGTCTTGGAGATCGACTTTATATTACTGGTTTTATACGGAGATTGACATCGGAACTCTCCACAAACAGTTAATTTTGTCAGGTTACTGAGAAAATTGAGGTAAAGCATAGGGAATGGGATTTAAGACAAGAAAAGATGACCTTAATGCTGCAGAATGTTATCTGGTTATATGAAGGCATGACTAGAAATTTAAGTCTTGCAAAGCTCCTTGAAGGTATTAATCTGGAGCATTTTATCTACTACCATTTATTGGATTTCTTGTAATACGCAGGCGTACATGGGAATTCACCAGCCAAAGAATATATATGAAGCTGATTCAGCTCGCAAAAGGCTGATATTCGATGAGTTTTTTTACCTGCAGGTAAAAGAACTCTTTGCATATGCTTTCCTGAACAAAATTGATTAGTCCTGTTCTTGCTTAATTTTAACATCTCTAGATCTTTTGAAAGAATCGGTGTGAGAACATCTCTACATCTCTAAATACGGTGTAAGAGGTGAAACCGATATTATTGTACACTGTAATTATAATAGGCATCTTTTTAGCATGATCCTCTGCTAATTGTCCGACAGGCTCAGTGGATTTTTATTTTCTTATTGTAATTTATTTGTCCATGCACTAACCATGTTCAAATATTAAATTCTCAATCATTAACTGAATCTTCTGACAGTTGGGACGCTTATTCCAAATGCTTCAGGCCTTGGTACGGAAATAGAGAAAGTTGGGCTGTTAGACAAGTACAGAAAACCTGAAATGAGCTCCGCATATATTGAGGAATGGTCCAGACTTACACAAAAGTTCTTGAAGATTCTTCCATATGACCTCACAACTAGTCAACTAAGTGCTGTTTCTGAGATCATATCAGATCTAAGGAGACCTGTTCCCATGAATAGGCTCTTGCAGGTTAGGGGTTTGTATTGAAAAACGTCATTATGATCTAATTGTCGATTGCTAATTTTTGTGACTTGAGAGTCAGCTGAATGATCATGCACCCTCAGATATTTTGTTTAGCTAACCATTATCTGCAATTTAAATTCTTCTGCATTAAAGTTGGAGGCCCTATGTTGGTATGTAAAGCTGATTGTATATATTTTCCATCTGCTGAAGGTCATCCATAGTAAAACTGTAACTGGCATACAGCCTCTACAGTTTAGCTTGCTCATGCTCTATTAAAATCTTCTTTTTCAGGGTGATGTGGGATGTGGCAAAACTGTCGTAGCTTTTTTGGCTTGCATGGAAGTAATTGGCTCGGGATATCAGGTTGGTTCTCCACAATATTTTTTCATGTCAAGATTCTACTTGTTTTTGAGTTTGAAATTTTCCTTAGTGGCCCACCATAAGATGGATTAGTTTCTAATATAGTTTATGGTTATACTTTCTCTATCTTGTGTCTAGGCAGCTTTCATGGTTCCAACTGAGTTGCTTGCGATCCAGCATCACGAGCACTTGCTTAATTTGCTTGAGAAATTGGACATTGAATCCAGACCTTCTGTTGCTTTGCTTACCGGTGCAACACCTTCAAAACAATCTCGGGTCATTCGTGAGGTGTTTATCTGTATGCGTTCTCCTGTCGTCATTGTTTCCAGTCATGCATTGCTTCTGTGAGATTTTGTGGGACCACTGCCAACTGTTCCAAAAGCTTAAGCTGTTGGATGAAGGCGTGGTTTAATATTTAATTACTCTAACACTCCCCTTTATTGGTATTCTGATAACATAAAGCAAGCTATCTGTTATTGGAACTCACTGTTTTTTGGAAAGATGAATAAATTACTCAAACAATTCTGATTGTTTAACAGGGGGCTCCAAGCTGGAGAAATATCAATGGTTATTGAACTCTCACGTATTGCCCGTGGTGGATGAACAGTCGGTAAAGAGGGAGGTTTAATAGTAAGGTAAATACATATGTTTATATTGTGAATTAGCTATGCAGAAGCTGTGGCTAGATAAACAGTAATTCTCTTCGCTTGCATACTGGCCATGTCATGTTCATTCCCTTCCCTTGCCTTGGATAAATTTTGGGATAGAATATGTTGACTAAAAGTTTATTTTCCTTTTCATAGCGGCGATGGTATGTGAAGCTGTGCATTTCTTCGCATCTGAATTGGCCTTAGTTCTATTTTTTCCTTTGTTTTTGTCCTCTGCTTTTTCCTGAAAGGGGGTAACTGTGCCTTTAGAGGATGACCTTTTAGATTGTCTCCTTTGAATAATATGCTTTCTTGTGCTTTGAGTGACTGACTGTCGACTCTTCAGCATGGATTTCATAGCATAATTATAGATCTTCTTTTGTGCCAAGCGACATGCCAATAAAATCTTCCAAAGGAAAAGAATGTGTCAGTTTGGATATGACCAGAGAGTTCATATGTGGGGGAATCATCCAAAACGTGGAAGCCAAAACACTGAGGAAAAGAGGTGTTATTATTAGCGGAAGGTAGCGTACTTGAGTTTTGGGGGAATGGGACTAATGTATACTCAGTTGTCTGCGAGAGTTCTGGTTGCTGCATATGTAGTATTGGCAATAACTTTTGCCCTTTAAGTCTCTCTGGTCCAGTTCCTTTCCTCTGTAATGACCTTTTACTGGATCCTAGAACAAGGGTTTGTTGAGGTCTTTTTGCGGGAGTGATATTGCTTATGTGCCAAACCAAGTATATATCATTGAGCGAGCGACTCCTTTCTTAGTTTTCATCCATCTAAGACTCTCAATCTTATCTCACTAAGTTTGGATGATCAATGGTTTGAACAGTGTAATAGATCACTTTGCAGAAAATGAACTACCATCACCTTTTGGAATTCTCTCAACCAACCATTCACAGGAATAGGAGCTCCAAATCAGTCAGATGCGAAATGAATTTGAATAAAGAATCCATTTGCATTTTGATCACTAATCACGACCCACAAAGCGTCGGAGCCGTGTAAGAAGTGCTAGTAATGGGACTAAGCATTCTGATTGACAGCTTTCACTTTCTACCAGTGCAAAAGATCAGTTCTAAGCCATAGAGTAAGAAGAGAAGCTTCTTCCTCTCACAAAAACCCCAAAAACCCCAAAAAAACAAACCAAATCAAAAAAACAAAAAAAAAAAAAAAAAAAAAAAAAAAAAAAAAAAACCAAAAAACAAATTGAACCTAGTGCCTAGGTGCTTTGTTGTGATAGTGAACAATGGCCACGACAAGATATCAAATCTCATTGAAGTTCAATATTTACATTCTGGATGTGTTTTTACCCTGGTTTTTTTTGTTTCAAACCATGAATGTACGAATCAATCCTGGCTTCAGACTGATGATTTAAACCCGAACACATGTGAATTTATCTGATGAATTAGAATCTTAAGGTTCTGGTTGAAGCTAGAAATAGATGGTCAAAATTTGAAGAAGATAGAAGCTTGCTTTTTTCTTCATCTATTGCTCGATAGAGGAAGTTTTGTTCGCTATGTCACTCTTACCAGGAGGCCTTTTCCATCTCTTTTGTTATATCTTTTCTAATCCTTTTGAAAAAGAGAGTGTTGATCAGATTCATTTCTGCATTGTATTATAACTCTGTAAGTTCAAGAACTGCTGGCAGCTCATCTTGGGGGATGATCCTTCCAGAGGTGATGCTAATATGGCACCCTCACGTCCTTGCCCATGTTCAGCGCCACGCTATCCCCAGGACACTGCTCTAGCATTGTATGAGATATGTCCTGACACAGGTGGGTCGTATTTGTTTGTTAAACAAAGTATTGGCATTAATTCATGGTTCTGTATCTTTAATCACAACCTAATTATGCAAACTAGTGATAATTTTTTTTTCTGGTGTGTACTATCTAATGAATGATATCTTCCTGTAATATAGGTGGTTAGGCTATTGAATGTTTGGTGCAGCTCATGTTGCTATTTGGGCATTCCCACAGCAAAGAATGACAGACACCGGCAAATTCTTGATGAAGGTA
The DNA here is from genome assembly GCA_019149425.1 of Psidium friedrichsthalianum. Lineage (NCBI taxonomy): Eukaryota > Viridiplantae > Streptophyta > Magnoliopsida > Myrtales > Myrtaceae > Psidium > Psidium friedrichsthalianum. Next base: position 8,794 of record JAGVVM010013550.1, read on the forward strand.
GAGCAGCAGTGCTGTTGAAAGCACTTGAGGCTCTCACATGATTTGTGGTCTTCAGTGGGAAGGGAGGTCGCTGGTGGACCTGAGCTTAGGCATCGTCTGCAGATAGGTGTTTGGGGCGGTGGGGGCCTCTATTAGCTTGTTGGAAATGTGTATTCTATAGGCTTTTTTTTTTTCTCAGGATGTGTTCTAGAAACCAAATCCTTAAAATTCAAAATTTAGGAAAAAAGAAGCTAGGTAAAGTTTCTAATATTATGGTCTGGCGTTTCCTTTAAATGGCCGTCTAGTGAGGGAAACAAAAAGGTTTCTATTTTGTCATCCTTGAACTTGCACACTTTTTCCACCTAAATCCTTGAACTATTACTTGTCTTGGTCAGTTATGAACTGCCTATATTCTGTAATCAAGTCCTTGTATTTACATAAATTTTTCTAGTCAAGTTCCTCAGACACCATCCTGGGTAGTTTCGAGCTGTGTGGTTGTCATATCATGTTGTAGTATGAGGGGGAAAAGATTTTATCCACTGTGGCTTTTCACCGAAGGCTAAAGTTTTCCATAGCAAAAATTTCAGGTCATTTTTCCCTGGTGGGTTTTTTTTTGTCTTTCACAGTCATCTCTGACATTTTCCAGGGCACAGTCTTAACCCAATGAGAGGAATTATTGCCGGAGGAACTTGATTAAAAATTTTATACAAGTTCACAAGTCTGATACGATAAATTAAAAGGTTCAGGTCTTGATGGAGAATAGTTGTAAGCTATAGACAAAAAGTAGAATTTTTTACAAAAAAACTCCCCCACCTATGGAGGAGATAAAAGCCAAAGCAGGAAGCTTTTTCTAGCCTTTTTAATTGTGTATATTGCAACAAGGGGGTGAATTCTTGGCAATATAGAGCATACATTGGCGCTTAATAAGCTTTACATGTTAATTTTCGGTTTGGGGGGAGGGTTCTTAAATATAATGCTTGCCCTTTTCTGGGTGGGGAGGGTAGACTTTCAGTCCGCCTTCTGCTTTTGACAGTGCTGTCAAAGCGTGCTAGGATTAAATGTTTGTATAGTTTGTCCTTATGAATGGGGTAAGACTGGACATTACACACTGTTTATTGTTGCTTGTGTAGCATGTTCATATTCCCATAGGGGGAGATGACTGACTTTTATTTTTCTTCATGAGGGCCGGAGTGAGAAAGTCATCTTGCTGCTCTTTCGCTGTACACTTTTGCTTCAAGTACTTCTCGTTTCTTTTTCATACAGTGCTCTTTTTGTCTTGACAAATTATTTGGAATTCTGCACTTGTTTTCCATGCATCTGTCATGTATTCTTTCTGCCTAACTGCCTAGTCTTTTGCTTTTGCTTCAAACGATCACTGCTTGCCTCCTGGAAGAATCCCTTTGAAACACATGTAATTGAAGGAAATGAACAAGGCTTTCAAAGAATGTATGAGGTGAACATGTCCCTCCTTGTTTAAGAATCCTGAGATGGTAACTTCAGTTAATCATAAAGATACACTTATTGAGAGTACTGTCTCCTTGTTCAATTGATTGACTTGAAGTGTTTGGTTGTTGGCTGCGTATGATAACCTCCAGAAAAAGTGTTTTTGTTTTCAAAGTGTTCTTGGAACACTTTGGGAACAGAAATACATAGGTAAAAAAGTGTCCCAAAGTTTTTCAGGAACACTTTTTGACAAATAGAAACGCTTATGGAGTAGGAACAAGAAACAAAAAAAAAAATTCTGTTGTTTTCCAAAACGCTTTTTTTAGAAACACATTTGAAGCATTTTTGAAACAATTGTTAACATTTTTTTTCTTAAATACTACACTCTCCTCTTTTTATTCTTCACGAATAGCTCCTCCCTCTTCTCCTTCTGTGTTCCTCGACTGACCAACGCTACTACTCCTCGGATGAGTTTCCGCCGCGGTTTCCTTCTCTTCTCTCTCTTCTTGACAACCGACTGGCCACTGATGCGAGCTTCCCCAAACCCCCTTAGGATCAGGGTGGGGGGCTTGGCCTCGCGCGGCGAGCAAGCGTGAGCCAACCTTGCCATCGCTATCCGACTTCGCCTCGGCCGGTTAAGGTATTGGGTCGGCCTACACGAGTCCAAACCCCCACCATCGCCGACGGAGCTTCACCTTGGCCGAGCTATGGCGAGGGTTGGCCTCGCGTGGCGACTGCTACCAAACCGCCGCCATTGCCGACCCAGCTTTGACCTCGAGCCGGTGATGGTGGGGGTCGGCCGTCGTGCTTGCCGCACAACGCCTTAATCTTCTTTTTTATTTTTGGGAACATAATTTTTTGCAGTTGACCAAACACGTTTCTGTTCTCAGAAGTCATTGTTGAGAGAGAAATAGATAAAAAGTGTTTCTATTCCAAAGTTTGTTTCGGAACAGAAACATTACCATACGCAGTCAGTCTGAATCACTATTCTTATCTTCGCAGTTAATCACTATCATCTTCTATTTTATTCAAGCGTCATGCTCTATATCCCAGTTTTTTTGGTTTAGGCTTCCACTAGGTGTTTTATCGTTTTCCTTTCTCTCTTTTTCTGTGAAGTTGCGGGGAAGCAAGCTTGTGTTGTCAGCTTAACACATCTTTCGCATCAAAAGAGTGGAATGGGAGATTTTTGGACTGTCATTATGGGCTCTTGTCATGAAACTGCTGTTTCAACCTTTGAATTACAGTATGACCTTCTCTTAGAAGAGCGAACATCACCTTTCAGAAGCCAGGCCATCTTATTTATGTGAAAAAATAGATCAAATGTGCTCATCATTTCCGAAAAACAATAAAAAAAAAAAGAAAAAAAAAGTTTGGGGGGTGACCGGTGCCTGGTTGGGGGGGAGATAGGGCGAAGAGCACGTCGCAGGAAGAGAGAGAGCAATGAGGGGGAGGGGAAGAGAGGAGGGGAAAGGGGAGAGGAGAGAGAGGGAAGGAGGAGGTGAGGAGGGGGAAGGAAAAGAGAAGGAAGGGGGGGGGAGGGGGGAGAGAAGGAGGGAAGATGAGGGAGAGAGAAAGGAGGGAGAGGGGAGGCGGGAGAGAGGGAGATGGGGGACAGAGTAGAGACTAGTTCGTCTAGCATGGTTTTGAAGGGAGAGAGAAAGAAAAAGGAGGAGGAAA
>JAGVVM010013551.1:0-14956 GCA_019149425.1 Psidium friedrichsthalianum
TTTTGTGGACTCATTCAGTTGTTGACTGCTGACTGTAGTAAACATGCTTCAATTTCTTGCAGGTGTGTCTCTTTGGATGCTCAACGTCGTGACATCTATCGTCAGTATGGCTTCGTTATTATGCAGAGGGATCCTGATGTATCCTCCATTGCTGAATTATGCTGCACTCTTGAGAAGAAAAAGTCATGTATTCTACTGTACAATGAGCACTGCAGAAGCTCAAACAGAAGAACAAGGAAGCCAGTCAACCCAAATCAATATCTCTCCACTCAGAAAGAGGAAAGGACTTGATGACACACTAAAAGACTATGAGGCAATAATTGGCATAGAGACTCATGTGCAGCTCTCAACGCTAACCAAGGCCTTCTGCAGTTGTCCTTACAGTTACGGGTCTCAACCGAACACCAATATCTGCCCTGTAGCATGGGTTTGCCTGGTGCATTGCCAGTTCTGAACTCAAAGGTTATTGAATGTGCCGTGAAATTGGGTCTTGCTCTCAATTGCAAGTTGAACTTAAAATCAAAGTTTGACAGGAAGCAGTACTTCTATCCAGATCTCCCGAAAGGTTATCAAATATCCAGTTTGATGTCCCGATTGCTTATGGTGGTCACATAGATGTGGATCTCCAGTGGAATTTGGTGGTGGACATAGGAGGTTTGGCATAACTAGGGTTCATATGGAAGAGGATGCAGGAAAGCTACTTCACTCTGGAAATGGGAGTTATTCTCAGGAAATTACTTAACTCTTTTTGTACTGTTTAATTGTAAGCCTTGCAGTTTCCATAACTTTGAATACCTTTTCTCCCAAAATCAGTCTAGCCAAGTTTTATCATGCCGTTAGATTCAATCACTTAAGTCATTGTTCATAAATTTGGTTTATTTTCAAGCAGAGAACATTTTTACCCCCCTTTGGTTGGCAATATGTTGAAAAGTGTTTTGTAACTCGTTATGCACAGTATTCTACTCAGATGCAGCTATTTTGTTGCCCAGGGCTATTTGTTCTCCTGGATTTGGTTTGATGAGTGGGTGGTATTTATGCGAACTGATATTGTCTGGCATGTAGGTTGATTTAAATAGAGCAGGAGTACCATTGCTTGAGATCGTCTCTGAGCCAGACATGCGAAATGGTATTGAAGCAGCAGAGTATGCTGCAGAAGTACAGAGGTTGGTTCGGTATCTTGTGTCAGTAATGGCAATATGCAAGAAGGTTCACTGCGTTGCGATGTTAACATTTCTATTCGGCCTATTGGGCAAGTGAAATTTGGCACAAAGGTAAGAATATTCTTTCATATCTGTAATTTTGTGACTCATGATCCGTCAATTCGAGCACAAGATTAGTTGTACCGATTTAAATTTCTGATTCATACATTTTATTGCGTTATCTGAGTTGCATATATGACTAGCCTATCCGTGGCATTTGGTGCAATGTTTCACTTCAAGATACAATTTTTCAATATGACTATCATATAATATGTGATAGGCGGATTAAAAGTATGCTTAGGTTATTTTTCTGTGGGTGAGCCGATAATATGAATATTTCTGAGGCATATTCAATAATAAAAAAGGAATTGATCTTGTTGTGCTACTTCCCTGTTAAGAACACTTTCAAAAATTTTTCTTCTTGTCCTGTTGTTGGTTTGGCCTAATTAGCAGATATATTGGAGCCTAAGAGAGCAATTTACATTCTAAACCGACAATCGAATGTTAAAGTCTTGCTCAAGATCACTCTCCCGGGGTGATTTTGATGGACAGTAGCTCTTCCTGTTATTCTTAATGCAGGTGTTAAAAGATCCAAAAAAGTATAGGCTGGTATTATACCTGTTGCAATCAATGAGTAAGAAAAGTACTATCAGACATCATCTCTTCAGCTGCTATCCCTGCTTGTGTATCTTTTCCCTAGTTATTCTCATGCTTGATCCGCTTATGATGTAGTGATCAAGAATAGAGCATTAAATAGCAGGATTGAGGTAGCTTTTTCTTAAGTAAATGCATACAATTTATTGCTAAAGTGGTTTTTGATTCTCTCTCTCTCTCTGCAGGTTGAGATAAAGAATCTGAATTCCTTTTCTTCAGTGAATAGGGCCATTGACTTTGAGATTGCAAGGCAGGCTCTTCTCCTAAGTGAAGGTCAGGATGATCAGATTGTGCAGGAAACTCGTCTTTGGGAAGAAGGCTCTCAGGTTCACCATTATGTTCTTTCATTTACAAGCTGACAATTGAGCATGTGCACTCGACATTACTCATTTTTATCCTTCTTGTCCTTTACTCACTTCTTGGGCTTTGTCTAGAAAACAGTTACAATGAGGAAAAAGGAAGGACTTTCAGATTACCGATACTTTCCAGAGCCAGACTTGCCTGGGGTTACTCTTACTAAAGAATATGTTGATAGCATTAGTAATTCATTGCCCGAACTTCCAGAAGCAAAGCGCAGAAGGTATGAAGAGATGGGACTCAGCATGCAAGATGTTCTTTTCCTTGCGAACAATGTGAATGTAAGTTCTGCAGTCATGAAGGACTTTAGTTATCGTGGCGTCTTTTAATGTAATTCTTTCCTAAAGCTGGACACCTCCTGGGAGCTGCCTAAGGCAAAACTATACAGTGTAGAACGAATGAAATGGAAGCCAGTGGCTAAGGAAGGAACGTTATTGGCATATCAGACTGACATAATAAAGGGAAAAAAACCAAAATTGGATGATATGAGTTCTATATGTCATTTATTACAAAGACTCCACTTGGTGTTAATGAACAAAATTTCTCGAATGTGACTTCCTGATAAAATCTTGTCCAAATCGTTTACCTGTATTTCATTTTTCTATACGGAAGGCCAATACTTTCTGAAATATATTGAGGAAGGATAGAAACACATTGGTTGCTTACCTTGAATCATAGTCTCTGCATGCACTGTGTTTGCTTCTGTATTCCGAATTCAAGGATTGATCACTGGTTACTGACCTTGAGGTGTACTAGTGTTTGGTGGTCTAAAAACGCTTCTATAATGAAGAGGATGGTAGAGTCACCTGACATTTTTTTTGCCTTTTCACTGGTGAAGGTAGCTGAGTTTTTTGATGCAACTATTGCAAAGGGTGCTGATGTGAAGCTGGCAGCCAACTGGATAATGGGCGATATTGCTGCCTATTTGAAAAATGAAAAGTTATCCATTGACGAAATTAAACTTACGCCTCAAGAGTTGGCAGAGCTGATAGCCTCTATTAAAGGAGGGACTATTAGTGGGAAGATAGGAAAAGAGGTGAAACATATTCTCAAACATATGCATTCCAATTCTCAGTATTATTTATTGACTAATTTCATTGATAGTTACTGGGTTCTGGGACTTGTGCTTCTGCAACTTGTTGCGTCAATAGATCAGTGTCTTTTGTCAAATACATGGGGCTCTTGCTACAATTGTGGCTGGATCTTTCTACCCTAAAATGACCATGATTTGTCCTGTTATATTTAACTACTAAATTTGGGGATTCGGGGTTGGTGGGGGGGGGGCGAGGGGGTTTTCAATTTTCCTTTGAGTATAAGTACCGTATTTGTTTGTGAGTGTTACGTTAGTATTGTTGGACAAATCTGTCTTCTGACTGTTAAGGGTTCTTTGTCTTTCCTGATTATTGGAAAGGTGGAAAGTTTTCTTGTAGAACAGATCTCGATGTTGCTTTTATCATTCATTTTGGTGCAGATATTGTTTGAGCTAGTGGCTAAAGGTGGAACAGTGAAGGGAATGATTGAAGAAAAGGACCTGGTCCAGGCAAGTTCTTTTCTCTACTTTTCAGATCTTGGGTGGATGTGGGTGCAGGCAGGCATGTGTATTTGTCAATACATGCGCGTGTGCTTCACTTTCTAAGTGTGTAGGTACACATATGGCTGTATATTCTAAAGGTGTACATGGTGAATTCGGTGGACAGATCAACCAGTCTTGCCAATAGTTTCGCCTTTGTGTTCTGTTGAATCAGTTGTCTTGGAATTGAACAATTTGTGACATTTACTCCAGCTGGAATTCTCTGTGCAATATGATTTGGATGAGTTAATTTAATTTGCTGTTGATAGCATTCACGGTTCTTACCCGCCTGCTCTTCTATTTTGGTCCATTTTTGGTCTTTGATAATCTGCAAAAACTCATTCTTTGTAAGAACTAAGCATCAGTGTAGCATGTGAATCTCAGAATGTATATTCAATGGCTTTTAAAAGTAATTAGTGCTCCCTGAGAGGCAACATTGTGTTGCGCAGGAGCCTTCTCAATTGTCCAAGAATGGGCTGCTTCTCTGCTCCTTTTATTCTTCATTATACAAGATTTGCGACTAGTTTCTGGAACTTCTTTGGTGTATCGTGTGTCACACATAATATTTAACTTCTCCTTGTAAGCAATAATCCTGTTCACTAGGAGGTTCATCACAACCCATCCATTGCTGTATTGAGATGATTGTTGTTGGATAGAGTTTCTTTATGAATCTATTACCAGAACTGTACATCTTTGAATATTTTGTGTTGGAGTTGGTGCCATTATCCCCTCGGATGTTTACTGATAGTGTAAAGTATCAGATCACTGATCCAGCTGAGATTGAGAAGATGGTGGACAAAGTGCTTTTAGATAACCCCAAGCAATTGGAACAGTATCGTGGAGGCAAAACTAAGCTTCAAGGCTATTTTGCAGGCCAGGTATAAGAAAGTTCGCTACCCAGGAAAAGAAGCTCCACTGTTGTGTTTTGTCCAATTTGCTACTTCAGTTGGAAGAAATTCTGACTAGCTTCCCATGTGCAGGTGATGAAAGCATCAAAGGGCAAAGCGAACCCAGGACTCCTAAACAAGATTCTTCTCGAAAAATTAAATGCAAAGAACTGATGACTTCATTGAGTTGGTGTCTATGTTGTTCTCCCCACTTGGGATGATGGGTCTTGGGAGACAATACTCATTGGCTGTGGATCGTTGTTGTGCGAGGCGTATCGCTTTATATGTTGAGGAAGATTACTTATATTTGGGTTGCAATAGTAGTCTGCAAACTTCTCAAGTCATAGATATCTCATGCAACGCACTGTGTACGCCATTTAGGAGGATGGAAGGCCGGAGGTACTGCCAACTCTCTCTTCAGCTCTCCAGCTCTCGAGCTCTATTTTATTGGCTGCTTCTTTTGGTGGTAGCCTATAGAGGATTGAATAACATCAAATGTCAAAGTTGACTACGATCCTTACTCTTTGTACATTTATTTTTCTATAATCTTTTGAATAAAATCTTTTAATTAACAGATTTATTTGGGAGATTTTCCATTGTATGCTTTGAGTTCTTGTTTGAACAATGCCTGTTCTTTCTCCCCAATACTATGCCATTTTGTGGTTGTCCACCGGCACTTCAAGTTTAGTGCAGTAGCATGTTAATTTGCAATATGAAGTGGCTTGCTTCTGCAACAAATATGGAAATCATTGCTGCATTAAGTAAATCCATGTATATACGTAGATTGGCATGTTGCGTGTGTTAATTGTGTTGTGCCGAAAGTGTGTGCGACACGAATATGGCTATTACCCAAATATGATATGCTCTAGAGAACATGCCAAATTTCCAACACAAACGCGACACTTAGTAAAGTGGTCATACACTCTGAACAATAATAAAACAAAATAAAATAAGATAAAATAAAGTGGTCACACGATACTAGAGATGATCAGTTCCAAGGCCATCTCACTTTGTTGTTTCTTTTTATAATTTAAAGTAAGGAATATAAGGCTGGTTCAAAACTGATTCGGTCCTGGAACTGGATCCGCTGGGCCTATTTTGATGGCCAAGGAAAGGGCCCGTGTGGTGGGATAGCGTAATGAAATTATGAATGCGACATTGAAAAGACACAGTCGAACAAACACAAATTGAAACTTCGTCGCATCAAAGCGGAATACGTAATTTCGCGGAACTCAAACGTACGGACAAGCAAATTAAAAAGAAAAAAAAAATCAAATTGGTTGTTTTCATACTGACGGATATGGATATGTTGTTGTTGTTGTATTTTTTTTTTTTGGTCCCCCTCTCTCTCTTGGTGAATACAAGATGCTAGCACAAGTGGCTTAAGAGATTCAACAATTCCAATTTTGTCTCCTCTGTGAATAAGTGGCATAGTGAAGGGCGGATTAGAGAGATTTTGCGTTTCTGAGAATGTTCTAAGACGAAAATTAGCCGACCAATCAGCGGGCTAGTTGCATTCTCTCAAGAAATGGCGCACTTGAATAGAATGATATTACTTAGATTTCATGAAGAATACTTCTGTGCAGTGTGCTAACCTGAATCAAGGTCTAGATGTTGAGGAGAGAAATTAGCATCACATAATTCTATAATAGTCAGCCGTGAAGTTGACCTCAAATTTGAGATTGGGCCGTGAAAAATGACCAATATTAGATGTGCTAAAGTGGAAGCTCCACTTCGGAGATTGATTTTTGGATAGCATACGGACGTTAGTAAGTCTTCTCTTCGGAGATCTCGAATTATTTTGAAAAGTTTGACTAATGCACTGTTGTTCCCACTGCAAAGCCGCCCCTAATGGAGCTGATTCCTTCTTCCTCTAATGCCCGCAGCTTCCACATGACTTACCTCCCATCCCCTTCGTTCGGTGCCCGATGTGCCGCCTCTGATCTGGTCCCGCTCAAGAATGCCGGGATCATGACTGTTCCATCCCCTTCCTTTTGTGTCGGATGTGTCGCCTCCGATCTGGTCCCGCTCCAGAATGTAGGGGATCATGGCTATTTTGTATCAATGCTTCGTATCATCGGAGAAACAACTAAGTGAGAAATTGAGTATACATGACACGAACACAAGGACAACCCCTGAGACTTTCCACTTGCTGAGCTCTTCTTGTATGGATTACGATGAAATCCTCTGGCCATCACATGCCAACATGAGAAGTTGGACGAATGAACCACTTGCTAATGACACTTTGTCGAGGAATGCGATGATGACCAATGTTGCCGACGATGGTCCCATACCTGTCCAAGTATTTCTCAGGACATCCAAGCTCGACGGCAGCCACGACAGTGCAGATGAGAGAGTCTGTATGTGGTTGGTTTCTCTTGCCTTTTTGGTATTATTTCAAATGCCCCGATTTCATTGTCTTTGATTACCCTCTCTCAAGCAAAAATGCTTAGCTTTTTATTTGAGATTATTTTTTCATGGATCCAGCGAATGATATTTTATTTTATTTTTCTTTCTATTCTTCTCTTTTTCAACTACTTGTTAAAGTTTTTGAAATAAATGCGTTGAAGAATTTTAAATGTCACTATAAAGTTTCCTCACTATGCTCATTGCTGTAGTAAAGTAGATTTCTTCGAAGTATGAAAGCACATTGTTTTTATTAATGTTTTGCAAAGTAATAGGCGAACAAAAATGTGCAACTAAAAATGTATTGATGAATGTGAAAGAATAGAACGGGAGCATGATTTTTTAACCTCCTCATTTATAGAAAACTCTGCCCACGTATGTCGCAATGCGATATCGCCACATGGAGAGTAAGGAAACCTCGTGATGCAAATCCATCCATTGATTGAGCGACCTATTAAGTATACTTTATATATCGTTACTTATTTTATGTACTTCCATTGTCTAATCAAATCACGCATTACAAATTTCATAATGATCATCGCTCAATTCACATACACATGACAGAATTGATTTATGAGCTTTCCTTGGAAATGAAATGCTTTGAAAATTATTTATTATGACAATTGTCTTATTTTTCATAGTGATCATCACCCAATTCACATACACATGATAAAATTGATTTATGAGCTTTCCTTCGAAATGAAATGTAGCACCCTTACTCCATATGCTACTGTCAGAGTCATGATGCCCAGGTCGTCACAACTATTCGTTCTTACTATAGACTGTTGTTTTCATGCAGCGGAAAGATATAGGGGTTACAAAGAAGTCTAAAAAGACACGTCGCTTATAAAACTACAAAAGATGGCTATCCATTATGTTTTCTTATTTATTTACATCTGGTAGCCTGGGTAGGAACATGAGGAGACTACTGTTGGGGACTAATATCGAGCCTAACCTAGCTATAAACGTTGCTAATCGTCTCCATGTCAATAGTCATCCAAATGCCACGACCTTTGCCAAGGTTCACGGGCTCCCAAAAATGTCATGCCATCCGCTCGTCTGATCACACCTAAGTTGCCGCTCCGGCTAGCCCACCTCCGGCGGCCCCGTCACTTGGAGCATCCTCGCCATCGTCCCTGTCGTCCTCATCAAAAAGCTTGCGAGGTGTTGGGCCCTCGCGCTATCCGTCGATATTAAGAAATATCGACACATACTAGGTCACCTGGTGGGCCATGTCCACGGCTACATCGATGGTCACTATGGTGACAACGTGAGTGAAGGATATGTCAGGGACGTCGCATAGAAAAAGTCATGGGACTCGAATTCAATGGAGATGGGAAGGCCGTAGTGGGCCCAGGTGGAAAGGAAAATGAGTGAAACCGCACTTCATTAAAAGACAAAGTAGCACCCACAAAGACCTCCCCTTCCTTGCTTCGTAATGGACTTTTTGGTCTTCGATATTTCCAAGATTCATTCCGTCTTATTTAGGGCTAATGCTTAGTTTGGATTATACTTGGGTTTTAGACAACTTGTTTGCGGCTTACCCCGTAGGGCTCCCATGACTCAAGCGTCTATTTCTAGGATTAACTTCAACTGTAGATCAGTCAACCACTACATCACCTGCGTAGAGCATTAGTTGAGTATACGTTCAACACCTATGTTATTATTCTTCCTGGTACCAAGAAGACACTGGGTAGGGTGTTCTTGCCTATCTTCATTTCCCAACTCCTTAATTTTCACTCATGTTAGCCCCTTTTTATCATCAAGGTGCAATTCCTTTGGCAATAAGATTCTGGTTTCTCTACGGTTAATTCATCAGAGTAGCACAGCGAAAGAGTGGTGGGCCTATAACCCATAGGTCCTAGGCTCAAAATCTGGCTCTGATACAAAACCGGATGTAGCATCCCGATTCGAATGCTAACGTCAGAGTTGTGGCACCAAGGTCGCCACATCAGACTATCTTCAAAATTATTTTCATGCAGTGAGAGCCTAAGTGCGTCACTAAGGGACTGTAAGAAATCAAAATTGCCAAAGTTTCCACACAACATCAAGTACTTTAGATTATCAACAGCCATTAGTTTATAGGGTTACATTAGCTAGTTCATACGTTAGTTTTGAAATATATACATAACGTGGGTCACCACCTAGCTCGATTACACATGGACCACTACTATTGGTCAATCCCCAAGTGCTAAAATGCCGCGACTCCATACTAAATGCGCGGTCTTTAAAAAACTAACCACTAACACTCCGATCACTTCCTAAGCTCCCGCCTCAGCCGTCCACCTCTAGTGGCCTCGTTATCGTCACTATCGGCTCCATCGAAGAAGTCATGGGGAATCGGTCCTTTTTGCTGACCGTCGATCACCAAAAAAATAGACACAAAACGGTAAACCCTTGGAGCCATGCCGACTCCAACATCCATAGTAAGCGTAGCGATCACATAGGTAAAAGAGATTCTGTGGTCATTTGGAACCTCAAAGTCGTGTGTCTCAATCTCAAGAGTAATGGGAAGGCCATAGCATGAACCAGGAGGTGTTGGACCCCATGTCTGTCAATCTAAAAATCACAAATGCCACAAGTGTAAGTATTTGAGCGAGTATACCCAACCACTCTAATGTCTATTCGTTCCATCAACCAGCCAAGTCCGCATGTGATGCAATAATAAATTTTTATGGACGATTTTCCATCTATCATGAGTTCACTCGCACATGTGTGTGTGTGTATGAGAAGGCGTGGCACAGGCATGCATAATGTAAGTGAATGGATGTTGACCTTCCGTAGGTTCCACCTACCACTGCCCTACACACAACTTTCAATACATATGTCAGCAATTTCCATCAACCCTTGTGGCAACTCCCCACCACAAGTTCCTCACTCTGAGGCCTCGTACTATTATCATGCGGTCCACCTGGCGCCACCAACCAGGGCATCTCGTCTCCCTCGTGGTAATCAAACCTCACATCGTGGCTCCTCCTCCCGTCCATCAGGTCAGCTCATGAACTTTCATATAATGCAAGATAAACTAAATGTACCATGCCACATGCTTATGCTGTTTCTCACGTGGATGCACTAATATGAGTGATTCAATTCTATGACTAACGTCCATTACTAGCATTTCATTTCCATTTCTTACCGAGTTAGCTCTACATGTTTAAAAGTCCCATACCGTGTTACTCATGCCACGGTAGAATTTAGCTAGATCCACCACTAATTTGCCATGTCTTTGGTCTCAACTCACTTGAGTTATCACGCCCCGAACCTGGCGGGCCACGCAACATCCCTTTCTTACAACCGATCGATTGTTAAAATAAAAATCTCGCGACAACTCAGGAATTATCGCCAACCATCGATCCTTAGAGTTATTGCGCCAACGGAAACGGTTCACACCCAGACATTCACATAGAAGGGGATAGAGATAGAGGACACATTCAATCAAATATCTCATAAGGTAAAAACATCATGTTCGATACAACCAAAGGGGATTAAAACTAAATCCCACAAAAGATCGACCTTCCGACAAAAAGGAACGGGTCACTAACTTTAACTCCCTGACCCAAGGGACTACGTCAATGGGGAAACACGATGAGAGGTCTAATCGTCCTTTGCCTCGCTCTGCCCAGACGACCGAGACTCCCCCGGATCGGTTGCTACAATAGCCGGGGAATCGATCCTTAACTGACCCAAATAAGAAATTTCGTCTTGCTCTGTCTGCTCATCGTCGGCCTCATCATCCGAAGTGCCTCCAAGTATTGGGCCCCACCGGTCTACGCCATATCTTGAGATCTCTTGTTCCCTAAGCGGTCCAAAGATCGCGTTTCCCACCTTAACCATCTATGCTTCAAAGCATTGGGGCTCCAACTCCTCGTTCCCTACATCCACCCAGACAGTGCTCTCTCACTTAACGTACACAACTCCAGCTACCGTGGGATACTCGATCTCAGTCGTCTCAATCTCCAATGGTATTCCATGATGGATCGAGGAGCTAGTCATTTCTAGGTCAGGGGTCTGAAAGGGCGATCAGCCCAAAGCATGAGTCTTATACCCAATAAGCAAACATCTAAGCTCAAATTAGAAAGCAGCATGCAATAGAGTCAGACTCGTCAAGCGATATACTCAACTATAATACAATGATCACGTAAACCATGCCAGAATGTCAGCCATCACACAAGCATCATGATATCACGTCGGGCAAATATAACAGGCTTCAGATATACCACGCGTGACATCAATTCAACATTCACAGATGCAGCATGTTCAAATATTTGATGGGGATCCACCAGTGGCTTAGTAGCCCTCCCGGACTTTCCAGGGGATCTAGTGGCCCAGCCTCCACTGATCCCGGCCCCGCATTTTACGCGCCTCGGGCTCGTGCCCCGGACTTGGTAACTATGTTATTAGACACCCTCAGATCGGCACCCTTATCACTCCAGCTCCCTTGTGCCAAGCACGTAATAGGCGCTGGTGTCGCGACCCTCCCGAGATTTTCTTACTAGGGTCTCGAGAGAGCTAATGGATTGCTTGGCCCTTTTTGAAGTATCTGGGCTTAGCTCGGGCCCTCCCAGGCCCATACCAAATCGCGTCAGGAAAGATTTTAAATCGAGTCGACCTTAGTGTGGTCGGGTGACATGTGATCAGTGTACATGCCATCGGAGTCGCCACCAATCATTTATTGGAGGGTATGATCGGAAACCCTATCGAGCGATTGGGAGAAATCGTTCGATTCTGCGAAAACCAGATATTTGGATTCGGGAACTTAGTTACGCCGATATTTCTATCGACGCCCTTTGGTACCTATGTTGAGTGATTTTCCTATTCTAAGGAGTTCATGTAGGCGAGATTGGGTAAGGTAGGCTCTGAGGGTCCAATGGGTTCATGCAAATGGGAGTATCTATCCTATCAATCACAATCATAGAAATAAATGCGCAATCAGGAAATCAATTCATAGAGAAATCATATCAAAACCAGTCAAAGTAGGCTTAGGGGAGTCTTAGGAAGGCCTAGAAAACATGTCAATTAGGTTCCGAGGTGATTGGAATGATTTGGGTCAGATTGACCAGAGGGACAAAATGGTCATTTGGGAGGCTCGGGAATTCAAGAATGTGAAAATAGGTCAAACCAGTTGAATGTGGCTTTTTCCTAATTTTCACAATTTTTTAAGATTTTTCTGAATTTTTTAGAATTTTCTAAGTCTTTCTAAGAATTTTCCTATTTTTTGGAACATTTCTATATTTTCTAGGATTTTTATTTTTGATTTTCTAGATTTTTTTCTATTTTTTCAAATATTTTCTATATTTTCTAACAACTTTTCCAAATTTTTTATGTTTCTACAAATTTTTATGATTTTTCTATTGATTTTTATTTATTATTTATTACTTATTTATTATTATTATTGTTTTTATTATTTATCTTATTTTTTTATTATCATATTTTTTGAGTTTTTTATTTATTTTTATTTTTATTTTATTTTTATTTTATATTATATTTTTTAGATTTTTAGTTTATTTTTATTTATTTAAAATTTATTTTCATTAGGATTTGTTTATTTTATTTATTTATTGTTTTACTGTTTATTTTTTATTATTTTTTATTATGTCTTACCTATTTCTCTTGTTTTGTTATATTTTCTACTTTATTATTGTTTTATTATTGTTTGTTCTATTTTTTTTGAATTTTATTTACTTTTTTTTATACTTTCGGAAAGTTTATTATTATTATTATCTATTTTTTGGGAATTCTTTTTATTATTATTATTTTTTTATTATTTTTTTAAGGATTTTACGAGATTGCTTATTCGTTTATTATATT
This sequence comes from Psidium friedrichsthalianum, assembly GCA_019149425.1. Taxonomy (NCBI): domain Eukaryota; kingdom Viridiplantae; phylum Streptophyta; class Magnoliopsida; order Myrtales; family Myrtaceae; genus Psidium; species Psidium friedrichsthalianum. The sequence continues at coordinate 12,882 of JAGVVM010013551.1, forward strand.
TTTGTTTTTATTGAAAATTTTATTTTTCGGACCTGGTCGGGTTGACCCGGCCCGTCTGAGAACCCGGCCCGAAGGCCCAAACCTAAACCCTAGGTTAAACGACACAGTTTTGGTTTTTTAATGATTTTCTATTTTTTTAAAATTTTATCTAATTTCCTGTACTTTGTAATGATTTTTTTTTGAATTTTTATTATATTTTTTATTATCTTTTATTATTATACGGACCGGGTCGGATGGACCCGGCCCAATAAACCGAACCGCCCAAGGCCCACTAATCGAACTCGGACGACCCACCTTTAAAACGACACCGTTTTGGGATTTTCATTTGAATTTTTTTTTTTGAAATTCCAGATTTTTTATTCTATTATCATTTTTTTTGCCTATCATTTAATCAACGGTCCACATCTTCCACGTGTCCCTATGCTACCCATCCATTCCTCTTACCAAATCTACGGTTCCGATCTAACCTGGAGACTAAATCATGACCGTCCATCTTTCCTACTAAACCTACGGTCGAGATCAACTCTAGACTCAATCGTGATGGTCCATTATTTCTAATTTTCGAAAATGATTAAAATTTGAATTAACATTTTATTCTCAGAAAATGCGATCGTGACACGTGGCTTATCCATAGCCGTTGGATTGAGTCTGTTATTATACAATTCTGTTATACCCGTCGCTAACGTGGCAGCCACGTGGCTTGCCACGTCATCGCCACGTCATCGACATCCCACTGACCCGGTCAACGTTCACCGAAGAAGACGCCGAACAGTGCTGCCGACGACATTGTTCATCGTCTTCTCCGCGATCTCGCCGGAAAACACGTGAAATCCGCGCAGGTGACCATGGGAATCTCACAACTAACTTCCTGATTTTCATCTGTGCCAAAACCATCTCAGTAACAATACGTGTATCAATTTCCCAAGCTAAAGAACAAACCTAAAGCAAATTATCTTTCTCTGGCCGAAGCTGCTTTCCGGCGAAGTCACGCCTTAGCCAAACACCTAACGCCAAAATACTAACTACCATCAAAAGACATTGCAAAGTCACGAGAAGACTACACGCGCGGACCGACGGAGCCCGAAGTATGATCAGAAGAGACTGATAGAACTATAGGGTGTGTTTTCGGCTCGGAATTGACCATGTTATGCAAGGAAAAAACCGCAAGATAACACAGAAATGGAAGAAGGAAGTGAAGAGGAGCGACGAACAAGAAACTCAAAGAATGGACACAAAACGGAATCCGCCATTGGCGGACCTCCGAGCATTCTCAGTCAGCGTACGGTCCGTTTATGAGTTCTGAAGTAATGCTTGATTCGAGAAGATCTCGGGGGGACACTCCACAAAGCTTTGGGACCGGTCGGCCGAATGATTTGGCAGGATCCACGTGAGCTCGAGCTTGAAGCTCTCGGACTGGGGCGCATCGACGGCGGCTGAACGAGCTCGTCCCCCTCTCTCCTCTCTCTCTCCTCATCTCTCTCTATCTCTCGCTCTCCTCCGGTTATAATTCACGTGTTTTCGTTCAAGAAAAAATTCCCTTTTGTAACTGATATTCCCTCTATTTAATCCCTTTTAGCCTCGCTGATCTGCTCAACTTCCCTGCGAACAGCTCATTGGGGAAGAAGGAAGGCTTGGGTAATGGGTGCGTGTCGTCGGGTCGATCGATCGAAACCGAGGACACGGTCCACGAAAATGCTCCAAACCACGAAAAATTCAATAATAGCCAAATACGAGAATAAATTGGCTCAAGGATATGAATCCCAGAGAAAGAATTTCTGGAAAATGCAACTGAAGAAAATTTGCAACGATTGAGGAAATCTAATTATAAGTTACGACCCGATATCTTGCCAACTCCATACTGTCGGAACCCTTTTGCAAAATTATCCACAAATAGATCAGAATTCAAAAACTAGGGGGGGATGGGCTTTTTTTCAATAGTTCCCTAGAAAACACTATGCAGTTTGAACATTTTTAATGACAAATTGAAAACAAAAATCACATAGGTATTTTTTTCCGACATTGTGCAATCAATGAGGTCTTGACTTATTCTAATTAGAAAAGAGAGGGATTACAGA
>JAGVVM010013552.1:0-10536 GCA_019149425.1 Psidium friedrichsthalianum
TAGAGATTTTACCGTCAGATTATCGCCACGGAAGTTTGTGGCCGGTCGGTCTGGATTTTAGCTGGAGGAAGGAAGACGAATTCCGGTCAGCCGTTGCCTCGGTCAAGCTGACGTGGAGGTGACGTGGCAGCACACTCACATGACATCGTCGGCAATGTTGACCGAGTCAATGCCGACGTGGATGCCTCGCGACGTAGTAATTATTATATCTGAGAGGCTGAAAAGATGCGAACGGTGGGGGGTGAACACGTGGCGAGATCTGGATTCTGAGAATACAAAATTTCGAGTTTTCCTAATAAATTCTTAAAGCAATAAAATATCGGACTGTTAGGATTAGTCTGGAATTCAATCTTGGCCTGTAAGGCTTTAGTAATCAGGATAGATGGCCCGGATCCGGTCAAAGATGGATCCGACGCGGAGCTTAGTCTGGCCGACCCAAGGGTGGTAAGTGTATCCATGCGTAAGGTCTTATAGACAGTTGGATTAGATAGGCGAATAACAAAAATAGAATGAAAAATTCAAAAAAAAATTTCAGAAATTCCCTAACTGCGTCGTTTTTGGTATTAGGCATTGTCTTCTGGCCGGTCGTTTAATGGCCGGGTCCATTTGGACCGGTCCGTAAAGACCAAAAAATAAACAGAAATAATCTTAAAATCAAATAGAAATAAATAATAAAAAAAAATAGAAAACGGCGCCGTTTTGGCGTCCGGCTTAGAGTTTTAAGTTTGTGGCCTTCGGGCCGGGTTTCCGGACGAGTCGGGTCAATCCGACCTCGGTCCGAAAAATAATACAACATTAATTAAAAAATAATAAATCGAAAAATATATAATAACATTCCGAAAAAATTAAACAAAAAGGAGAAAAAATCATAGAATCTTTATAAAATTCAAAAAAGTGTTAAAAAACAGGGGAAATTTAGAAAATTAAAAAAAATCAGAAATAATGGAAAAACAAGAAAATAGAAAATGATATTAAAAAATAAAAATCATAATAATAATCAAATTCCAGAAAGCAAAAGAAAATCTAAAAATGTTTCACAAAATTAGGAAAAATATTAGTAAATGAAAAATTCTAAAAAATTTAGAAATCTTCTAGCATGGAAATCCCTTGAAAGTCTTAGAAATCTAACTAAATAAAAATATTAAAAATAAAAATAAAAATTCCAGAAAATATAGAAAGTATCTCTAAATAATAAGGAAAAATCCAAAACTTATAGGAAAATCCTCAAAAAATGCCAAAAAATGTCCAAAAATAGGGAAAATCCTTAGAAAAATCTTCTATAGAAAGTCTAAAAAATTCCAAAAAATTACAAAAATTCGGAAAAAATCATGGGACCCCTAAAAATCGTGAGAATTAGGGAAAAACCTTTCAACTGGTTTGACATAATTTCACATTTCTGGCTTCCCGAACCTTCTAAATGACCATTCTGCCCTTCTGGTCAATTTGACCCAAATCTTCTAGACCATCCCAAATCATCTTCAACCTATTTGAGGTATCTTTCCCAGGCTCCTATGACTCCATTGTTTGGATTGGATTTTTATATGTTTGATTCCTGATTTGACTCTCTTGTTGTGCATTTTTTTTTCTGGTTGTGATTGTAGGATCGTAATCCCACCCTCATGCACCCCTTAGATTTTAAAGCCTACCTTACCAGTCTCGCCTGCATGAACTCCTTAGATTAGAAAATCCTCGAACTTATGGTACCGAAAGGGCGTTGATGGCAATATCGCGTAACAAAGGCCCCGATCTAGATCTCTGGTTTTTCGTAGGATCGGACGATATCTCCCAATTCGTTGGGGCGATGGGGATCTTCCAGTCATCCCTCCATAATGACTGGTGGCGACTCCGTTGGGCATGCACACTTCTACATGTCACCTGACACACACCAGGTCTATCTTGTATCTGAAAATTTCCTGACGCGATTTGGTATAGTTTGGGAGAGCCCGCTGAGCCCAAATACACAATGGGCCTAGCATCCTTAGCTCCCTCAGGGACCCGGAAATCTCGGAGGGTCGCGACGAATGTGCTATTACCTTTTGAAAAAGTGTTCTTGTCCTTTCCTACCCTATTATCTTGTGTAGGTCTTGCTGTATAGAAGGCACGCTTCCGCATGTTTTGCAATTTGCTGTCGTTGCGCTAGCGTCGTCTGCCGCAGATGTCCGTCCTGGGCCTTCGCTACTCCGTAGGCCAGGCGTACCGGTTCGTTACGCTATGAAGCAGGGATGTCGCGAGCTCGATTGGGGTTCGGGCGTGACACAGTTACAGCAATCCCTTGCCGCCTATGTGATCTTTTTTTTTTTTTTTTTTATCTTTTTCAACTTGTTGTTTTCAATTATTTTCAATAACAAATTTTCCATGTGGACCTCCAACAAGCAACATTAGTGCCTATGTTAATAAATAAGGACACTTCAGGATTCCAGCGGATCAATCGACTCTAGCAACTAGACAGGTCTGTAACCATTTTATGTCAAAAGTGATTCTCATTAAAAATAGCTTTTTCTGATTCTGTTCTCTAAATTAGTTTTAAAGAATCAAAACGCATTTGGTACTGCATACAATTTCTGTCTTGAACCGAACTGTGTTTGTAACTGTACAATTTTCTATTTCTAAAACCATTTCTCTTCCTATTTTTTCATTTAGTCAAATAATTTTTGTAGTTATTTCTTTTATAAAATTTCATCATAAATTACAAATTAATCGAAATTACTCATATTGATTCTTTAATAATATATTGTTATTGAAATGTCAAAATAAATATCAAGATCTCACAAGTCATTTTCGTTATTATATTGTGACGTTTCATCAAACTCTTTTGAACGACAGATCAATCAGCTTGAGCGACACATTGTTTTTTGCAAAGGACAATGTAATGCATTGCTCAGTCATTTGTGTGCATTTTTGGTTCAAGAAATCAAATCTACTCTTATGTCATCCAAAACTTAAGACTGAGCTTGTTAAGGGTTCACGCTGGTATGTTGTATTTTTCCATAAATTTTTCTAAATTAGATTAAGTTATAACGTAATAAACGCTAGTAATCACATCACTGATCAAGTGCAAATCCAGGACATGACTTGATTAAATCACATCATAATCTGTAACGAAGCCCTAGGACTTAAAAAAATTTGATTCGAGTTTAATTTCAAAGGTGCTTATGATTTTTCCTAAAAGAATAAAATCATTGAAATCTAGAACAAATTATGTCCAAATTTATGAACATGGGGGGGAAGGGGTCAAACTAGCCTAATCTAAGCTTCCTCTAGTTTTATGAATTTTCTAAATTTTTTGTGATTTTTTTTTCGAACTTCTTTGTTTTATTTTATTTTGTATCATTTTTTTTTTGAAAATAAACCTTGTTGCTCTGTTTTAGTTGAGAAAAAATAAAGATGTGACTTCATTCTATTTTGTAATTCTAAAAGTGATTCTTTTTTATAAATAATTTTTTTTTGTGTTTGTTTTTGTTCTAAATCAATTTTTGATTCTCTAAAAAAAAACCTGAAAAAAAAAAAAATTTTTAAAAACAGAACCGCAATCAGAATTATTTATATTACCAAAACCTGATTCACATTCTTTACTATTCTGGGAACAGAATCAAAGAATAAAATAGTCACTATAAGGCCCTATAACGATCGTTTTTTGCAAAAATTGACATAAATGCATCTTCTTTCCTAAAGTGGCATTTTCCCCGTTTTGTTTGTTAATTTTAATTTATTCGGGTGAATTTTTTTGCTTGGTCATCCCTCTTTTGTTCTGACAAAATAAATTACAGCTGTCGTGTTTTGTTTTTTTTTTTAGCAAAAAGTTAGGTCCCTGCTTTTTGTTCCGTTGCGCGACAGCGCTTGGGGTGTTATAACTGTTCCTTCAAAGCGTCGAAACAACTTGGGGCGGACTGACGATGTGGACATTGGGAATTAAACCATTGATTGGGGATAAGTTTCGTTCCATTCATGATACAATTTGCAATTATATTTAACTATTTGAAAAAAAAATAACCCGATTAAGGGACGGATCCCAATTTTGTGGTGTCACCAAAAGCAATCATTTTTAGACTAATTTGTATTTTAGGTTTTTTTTCTTATTTCTTTTATATCACTTTTATATACGAAACGGGAAAGTGAACACTATTACGATATATAGGTAGGAACGGAATTATTTTTAAATTTATTTTATCTAAATTTCAACTAGGGAGTATCAGATTCTTCCTCGCCGTCGATTACGTGAGATTTACATAAGATAATATGATTGGATTGGTCCATGATTGAAAAAAGGGCCCGAATTCTGCCTCAACCGTTCCCCAATTCTGCCACGTGTCGTTGAGTCCCTGCCCCCGGTCCGAAATCGACGTCGTATCGTTAGGTGCGCCACGAAGCCGCGACCTCTTTTCCGCGTAGTCTCCAAAAGCATATCCGATTTTCTTTAATCCCACGCTTTTGGATAAAAAGCGTGACAAGCGAGCGCCCTCGCGCGTCGCCTCACATCTCAACAACTAACCGCGGTCTATTCCTAACTCAACTCTGGTTAACCCCATCACCACTCAGAACCGACAAGTGTCTCCATCGAACGGTCGCATCCAACTTTCCCTAGATATTAACCACTCAGACCCCTCTATTTAATCATAGCCACAGCACGATATTTTCTCACCGCACCTCAAGTTTTCTCGAGAAAATTCAGTATCCAGCCAATTCTCCAGGAAAAAGATAAATGGGAAACCCCAAGGTTTTCTTCGACATGGACGATCGGCGGCCAGCCCGCGGGCCGGATCGTGATGGAGCTCTTACGCCGATGTGGTCCCGCGCACGGCGGAGAACTTCCGCGCGCTCTGCACCGGCGAGAAGGGCGTCGGCCGCTCCGGAAGCCGCTCCACTACAAGGGGTCGAACTTCCACCGCTGTATCCCGGGGTTCATGGGCCAGGGCGGCGACTTCACCGCCGGGAACGGGACCGGAGGCGAGTCGATCTACGGATCCAAGTTCGCCGACGAGAACTTCGTGAAGAAGCACACAGGGCCGGGGATCCTGTCCATGGCGAACGCCGGCCCGGGGACCAACGGATCCCAGTTCTTTGTCTGCACCGCCAAGACCGAGTGGCTCGACGGCAAGCACGTCGTGTTCGGGCAGGTCGTGGAGGGGATGGACGTCGTGAAGGCCATCGAGAAGGTGGGGTCCAGCTCCGGCAGGACCTCGAAGCCCGTCGCCATCGCCGACTGCGGCCAGCTCTCCTAGATCCGCGATCTCCCGGTCGCTGGATCTCCCGCTATCCTTTATGAGTGTGCGTGATCTGAGTCCTGTTACGGTAGTCGTCGTTTTAAGGGTCTTCTTGTTTTTCAGCTTTTAGCTTGTCTGGTTACGGTCTCTCTTCGGTCGGTCGTCGTTGTTTGTGGGTCGAGGAGTCCTCTTTTGGTGTGGCGATGTTGGACTGTCATTAACTACCTGAGAAAATAAGAACGGAGCTTTTCTTGAATCTGACCCTTTTCCTTATCTATAGCCTGTTGGATTTCCTGGTTCTTGGTTCTGTTCTCTGGCAAATTCTCTGCAATTGCTGTTCTATATTTCTTTGATCTGAAACATGGATTGAAACGTGGGGTGGGCTTCGATCTGGGGGTAGATGGACATGAGGTGCTTGGCTTGACTCTGGCGTTGACTTGGGCCTGGTGGGTTGTGTTATTGGATCCATCGAATCTTTTTAGGAGAGTTCTTGGAAATTTTACCGTGAAGGGAAGGAGAGAGGACGCGAAGGGGAGCGGAGAGAGTTAAAAGTAAATGTTAGATTATCTTGATTGGTGGGGCCCACCGGGGTTGATTTGGTTGACCCAATGGTCGCGGCGACTGAACTGAGTGGTTGCGAAATGCTTTTCCCTTTAAAGAAATACCGAGGATTAGTAGGCACCTTATTGTTATTATTATTATTATTATTATTATTATTATTATTACATTTGGGAAATAAAAATTGGTTTTCCCTCCTCATGGAAAAAGCGTCAAGGGCTTTATTGGAAAGAGCAGTGCCAAATTTTGCTTTCCTCGCCCACCCCACCCCTTAAAAAAAAAAGTCAAAAAAATAATAAAGCACTGACGACTCGTACCATGCTGAGGAGGGGCGCGGGAAACCTAAACATATTGAAGAGGAAGAACGAGGCAAGCGTCGGGGGGAAGGGGGAAGCAACGGAAGATGGTGATCCCACTTGAAGCGGTGGCAGCGATGTAATTCTTGCTTTTCCTTCCCCTTTTATTGTTTTTTTTTAATTTCCTTTTTGCCCTTTTTGGTCCGTTACTTTTCGTTGCTTTCTCTGATGCTTCCGCCTTTTATTCCTTAAATTGAGGCCCATTAATTGTCCTCCTAAAAGCGCTTACTAAAATTGATACGAACTTACCCTTATTAATTCTCGTTAAATTTTATTATTAAATTATTGATTTGGATTATACGTGACAATCGTCGGATATACATTACTCTTTTATTTATCATATGTGTATTCATTTAGGATTTTTTTAATATTAATTTAATTTAATAAAAATTAACAAAAGGTAAATTTATTAGATATGTATCAATTTGATTTTTTTGTAGTCAAAGTAATTAATTTAGTGTAAATCATCACAAATGTATCAGTTTGAAGTGTTTGGTGGTCGAAAAAAATAGTTAAGAAAATTTATCATAGGTGTGTCAGTTTAAAAATTTTTGTGATAAAAAAAGATTTGAAATAAATTTATCACAAATACTTTCATGATATTAATCCCTTAAATTCAAGAGAAAGGGCAACGATCTTGTACCGTTCCCCTCCAAATATAAGGCCTTCGATTGGGATGAGAAGGATCTCAGCCGTTGAAAGAGAGCCAGTTTCCATCCAATTATCCACTTTTGAAAAGAAATTGGACTTTCATGCACCGACAACACTGACGTCCAAGACAATAAAGTTTGATTTATTATTACTATTATTTATGCCTGCTTACAATGATTTTCAAATCTCTGTGGTTAAACAAGAATTAATGGTCGGTAGAATTTTTGCGATGATTCGTCTTAATCAGCAACAGAAGGCCGTAAAATTGATTTTTTTTTGTTCTTATGACAATTACAAACGATTACAATGATCGCAAATTTAGAAGGAAAAAAAAAATTCCTTGTGATGATTTACAAAGATTTACCGTGGTCAGTCCTAACCTTGAATAAAATCCAAAAAAAAAAAAAATCACATGTAGTAATAAAATTGGACTTTTTTTCCCAATGAGGATCGAGAAAGGATTAGGGTGATTCTTCATACCAAAGAATAAAACATACTAAAATTGGATTATTTTCTTACACGATGTAGAAGGTTCACCATGATCGATCATAATCAATTAAAACGTCGTAAGCAAGATTTACAAAGGATTGTTTAACCATCGATAAAATGTCGTGAAATCGATTTCTTTTTTCTTATGACAATTAACAAAGGTTATTTGATAGTTTGCCGTAACAAAGAATAAAACATCGTAAAATTCAGAATCATTTTTCTCAACGACTCACAAAGTTTTACGGCAGCCTTTCAGGCTATCATTACAATGAATAAATTGACAATTTGTTTCCTCACTCATGACGATTTACAAATGTTTATGACGATCCTTCTTAACCTTTAGACAAAAACGTTGTAAATTTCTTTTCCTTATATGACAATTGAGATAAAGATGTCACTCTAACAAAACAAGTAAATCTTCAAAATAAATCAACTTAGTATTGATTTGTAAAGATTCGCTCATTTCGCAAACATAAGTCTGTCATAGCATCAAAACACAATTGATGGTCAATTACCAAAATCTCGCATTAACATCAGTGATGAACACGCATTGAGATTTCTCTTTCCAATGGCTTTGCAAAAAGGCAATGAAAAATATTATATTAAAAGAAGTCATTTTACATGATAACCATTTTGGTTGAAAATGGTCGATTATGTCTTGTGCGGTAATTGATGTGAAAATAGGAGGAAAATAATCTTCCTTTTCTTTTTTTTTTTATAGAAAATTTTAAAGAAGGACCTAAACTACTTTTATTTTCTTAAATAAAGATATGAAGTTGACATTATTTCAAAGAAAAACCTAACATTTTCATCATTTATTTATTGATTTATATTTTTCCTGTTCTTTTTTTCTTGTGGCCGGCGAGGGCAAGGCAACCCTCTCCTAAATCTTGCGAGGACTCCCCTCGCCCGGTCGACCTCATCGAGTTGAGGGTCTCAACAGCCAAGGGAGGCCTCGCCCAGCCCTCACGGTGGCCAGCCATCGCATGAGACCGGTCACCTGTGAAAAGAAAGAGGAAAAAAAGAAAAAAAATTCAAAAAATGTAAAAAAAAACAACATTGATCAGGCCTTTCATTGAAATAATAAGGACACTTTAAATTTTTCAAAATAAAGTTCATTTTAGACCTTTATAAAAAAAAAATAACATTTCATATTCTTATTTGAAATTTATCCCTTTTTCCCATCTGAAAACATTCCCCAAGTATGATTTCTCTACCAGACGAAGGCAGTATAATCTCTTAGAAAAATAATATAAACAATTCCAATGGTACCCATAAACCACCGTGATTTTAGCTTAGGCATGCGGTCCGTGAACGATGGAATCACGTACACCTACCAGTCTAGGACATAGGCCATTAGCCTGATCCGTGGATGAGATAAGATTGAATCACGTGTTTTCTTTATTATTTTTAATACTGCAAAAGAAATATTATTTTTATACATTAATAGTTAATGTTATCTAATCACATTGAATTTATGGTTTTTATTGGATGAACGCAACATTGTAATTAAATTATTAATTTTAAATTTCTAAATATTAGGAAGAAAAAAAGGTTCTTTGTCTTGAATATACTATGCATTTTCAAGTAACTCGAGAGGACATATTCAACAATCTCAGACTTCTTCGAACATCAAATACTCATAAGAAATCATTAAATTCAAATAGCTATTGAATTGAGAAAAACTTGCATGGATATCACTATTTGAATAAAGTTTTACTAAATCATCATAAATAATCCATCTTTGAATTAAATTTCACGAAAAATAACTTCAAAAAAAAATTTCGGATTTGCTGGTGTTTGGTTCACAAAAAATAAGCTAGTGAAAAAAAATTCCCACAAATGACAAAAACACATTCAAAAGTAGGAAAAATCATTTTTCCTCTCATCTTTCCATTCATTCAGATTCCTTTTCTTCTTAATTATTTTAAAAAAAATTCGATTTTAATGAACTTTTGTTTTTCAAAATTTTTAATTATTTTTTTCTTTTCTTTCTTCCTTTGTTAGTTGCCGACCACAACAACGGTTGGCAATGGGCACAAACAAGGGACAAGCCTCATCGGCCCGAGGCGAGGTTCCACCTTGTTAGATCCAACGAGGTTAAGCCTTGAGCTTGTTGGCCACGGGGGAGCTCAACATCTTCGCATAGGGTGAGGTCATCCCTCAATTGTGGTCGGTTGCCGACTGTCATCGTGGCTGGCAACCTCCAAAGGAAGAGAGACAAGAAAAGAGAAAAAAAAAGTAAAATGAAAAATAATTAAAAATTCAATTTGTTTGGTAGTTTTTTCAAAAAAATAAAATTAGGTTTTTCATATTAAACGGCATAAAATATTTTACTATTCATTTTCAAGTTGTAGCCAAATACCAAAAAATAATCACATTTTCAGTTGTTTCACCGAGAATGTGATGTTTATTGAAATACTTTCGTGAAAGTCATTTTTCAAGAAAATGATAATCTTTTTCAGTGTTTGACTGAAACTTGAAAATGAACTAGAAAATATTTTTTCATCGTCTAGTAAGGGAAATATTTTTCGTCATTTGATTTTCTACGTTATTATTTGGTCGAAAATTACTAACATGGACTCGATCATCTTATGTAGCGCAATTGATGCTAATGTGATTTAAAAAAATTCAAATGTTTAATAATATTATTTTTTAAAATTTATTCTTCTTTTTCTACTTCCTTTGTTCGCCATGGTGAAGTTTGGCATGGGGGGAGGCCTTACCTCACCAAATTCGGTGAGGCTTGAGCTCATTAGCCTCGGGGGTGGCTAATCACTAGTAAGCAAGGCTTGAGCGCACTAATCTCGGGTGAGGCTTGCGGCCGGTTGTCGTTGCTGCCAACGATTGGCAAAGGAAGGGGAAAAAAAGGAAAAAAATAAATAAAAATTTAAAAGTAAAAAACAAAATAAAAAAGAAAAGAAATGCAAAGTTGTGTAGGGAGGAAATAAAATCATTTTCCCCACTTTTCAATGTATTTTTATCTATAGAAGGAAAATTTTGTCTTTGATCAATTTATTTTGCGTGAATAAAGTGCTGAAAAATTCGAGAAACAATTTCCTCAAAGTTATTTTTCGCGAAAGAGATGGTACCTACGATTTGATTCCAATAGTTAATATCAATGCCAATAATAGAGGCAGAGGCACATCTTATTGTATGTATTCAATAATTCAAGTCCAATTTCAATTCTTTCCCGAATCCTTTTTTTCCTCTGAAAAAATTACCAACTTTTACTCTTATTTCAAATTTACCAACACATTTGAAAATTACTGCTAATTTCC
>JAGVVM010013554.1:0-11984 GCA_019149425.1 Psidium friedrichsthalianum
CAAGTTTTTTTTTGAAAATTAAATGACCAAAAATTGAAAATCCGTACACCTCATGCCTGCAACCCAAGGGTGACACTTTTTGCCTGCTTTTTTACTCCACAGCCACTTTTGGCAACTCCCCCAATTTGACCAATTTAGGCAGTTTCTTTAATTGATTTTTTTAATCTGCATCAAGAAAAGGAAAAGAGCTTGTATTCCCAAATTTTTGACTCACCACATTACAGACAAAAGCAAAGTTCTTCCCTTCTCTCTTCCTTTTCTTTTTTGGTTTCACATATCTCTAAATTCAGCAAGGAAATTAATGCAAGTCCTCTTTATTATGGCAATGGGCTATCCCATGTATGGCAATGCATTTACAATAAAGTGGAAAATTTGGGGGATATGGTGAAATAAAGAGGTGGATCCACCCAATATCAATATTCAATAGGATTTTCAAAAGCAGGGAAAACCAGGGGTGGGCCCACCGAAGAGACCTATTAAAGGCAAAACGCTCAAAGTGGCAAAAGGGGGAAGCATGCACAACTCTATCTTAGTCTACAGAGCCATGCAAAACTTGCCCGTTTTCTAGGCAAAATTGCCATTTGTGCAAAACGCTCTTTTCTCTCTCTTTCTCTCTTTTCTCTTTCAACGCCCTTTTTTATTTTCTCCCTCTTCCTCTGAATTTAGTACTTCCTCCTTTGGCCATCTATAGCACAAAACCCAGACATTAAAGCCCAGTTTTTTTTTTTTTTTTTCCCCTTTTTTTGTGGTTTTGAAGGAACGGAAAAAGGGCTGCTTTTTTTTAAACAGCCCCGAAGGGAGATTGTGTATGGGATCAAAGTTCAATTTTTTTTTTTTTGGGTTGAGAGGTGGTTTTTTTTTTTTTCCTGGGTTTTGATTTTTGATCAATTGGGTTTTTTCCTCTCCTTTGTCTGAGCAAATAGCAGGCAAGTAACATTCCCTCCAAAAGGCGTTCTGGGGTTGCTTAAGAAGGCTTCAGGAGCTCTTCCCATCCTCTGTGATGCTGAGGTTGCTGTCATAATCCTTCTCGAATACTGGCAAGCTTTATGAGTTTCTCCAGTTCTGGGTATGTGTTTGCAAAGTTTTGATTTTTTTTTCTCCCTTCCAAATTCGGGGTTTGAGTTTTGCATGTTTTTTTCGATCTGTTTGTGTTTTTGGCCTGACCTTTTGTACGGACTTTTCCAGTTTTTTTTTGGCTTTTTTTTTTGGGAACTTCCGAATGGTCGTTCCTGGTTGGATACGCCTGCTTTGTTGTGTGCTTTTTGCTTGAAGGAGATAGTGAATTTCTTTTTTTCTTAAATATTTTGCATGCTTTTTGAATCATGTCCTTCACTTAACTGTGTTTAGTTCAAAAAGCTTTTTTTTCATTTTCCATTTCCCGTTCCCGAAGTGATGCCAGGTTCTCTCGTGGGTAAAAAAATTTAGAAAACTTTATAGCAGTAGTTTTTTTCTGTGAGCTCTATTTGCTAGGGTTTTTTTGGACATTTTGGGAGATTCTTTTTTTGTATAAATTTTTAGATGAAGTTTTCCACTGAATAGTCCTCTGTAATTTCCCAGAACTCGTGTCCATATTTTTACAAATTTAGTGGTATTTGGTCTTCCGTCCATTAATGTTTGCTGTGTTTTTTTCCCTTTTGCCGGTTTAATGGTCGAATGCTTGAAGGCTGTAGTAGAAATTTGGTGATCCTTGTTCTCTTTTCTGGGACTTTTGCAGATGTTTTTTTGTTTTTTTTTTTTTTGTGGGGAAACTTTTTGCAGATGCTTCTGGACATGCTAGATGGATCTTTGCAAATGATGCTAAATTTTATCAATTCTATTTCTCGCCAATGCAAGATTTTTTTTGTAGGCACTTTTGTATTCTCAAGTTTCATCAAGAGTCTTTGTCCTCATGTTTTTTGGCATACCCCCGTTTTCAATATAGAACAATTTTCAAGATCTCTAATAGCTGTGATTTGTTTTTTTTTTATAGTTACTTTTTTTAATTGACATTTATAGGTAATTTATTCTCAAGTTTTTTTATTTTTAACCACTTTCCTTTGCGCTTTTTTGTGGAACTGACTTAAAGCTTGGTTCTTTCCCTCTTGTGGCATTGCAAATTAACTATGAAAATCCAAGACGAAATCTGAAAAGTGAAATTTTTCGTTAATGGAAATAGTGGTGAGGGATTGATCTGACAATCAAAAAGTTCAAGGTTTTTAGCTGCTCAACTTTTGCGCCTCCCTCTCAACCAAGCGTGGAGGGAGGGGTTTGGCTCACACACCTTGATAGTTTTTTTTTATCAACCTGAGGACCCTATGCTTGGTTGGTTTTACCACGGAGAGGATTTGTCTCATGCTTTTTGAAGTTAAGACTTAACATCATTAACACTTGGTAGAAAATAGGCCTTAGAAAATGGAACCTCGGTACACAAATAAAAAAATGTTTTTGTGCTAAATGTCACTCCTGGAGATCTTTTGCTGTGTAAGACTTTATTGAACCCAAACGAACATCGAAAGCAATGTGATTCAGTTTAGCAATGGAAAATCAATATATGAGTCACTTTGTTTACCTGAAGCTAACGTGTAGCTTTTTCACTATCAACTCATCCAATTCCCAATAAGCAATTGGTTTTCTCACTTGGAGGTGGGATCGTTTTTGCTTATTGATGTACTCTGACAATTTAATGTATTTCGAAATATCCTGTTTTTTTATTTTTTTTACTGACCGTGTTTTTTTCATGATTTTTCAACTTGTATCTTGTGTTGCAGAATGAAACAGATACTATCAAGATACAACAGGTGTCAAGAATCTCCAGAGTCTACTGTTGTCGAATACAAGCCAGAGACTACGGTTATCATTCCTTATCACTGCTAATCTTGGCTCACTTATCCTGGTCTTTTTTAATTGTTTTTTTAAAGCCAAACAGGATCCATTGAATGCCTTATCTTTTGGAAAGAGATGCCCAGATTAAAATCTTTCTTTAAATGAGTTGCTTTTTGCTTACATTAATGTGGGGGGTCACCTATTAAAGTACAAGAGAGATTTCCTCTACCATCCCTCCCATTTTAGATTTGTACTTTACATAATCAAATCTAACTTCTCTTCCTCTGACGTAACAGTTGTTTTTTCCTGAAGAAAGAAGATGATAAGGTGGTGGACAGCCTTAAAAGATGAGATCCGCAGAGCTGCAGATGAGACAATTGGTGAGTATTTTTTTTTATTCCTCCATTGTTTTTCTTGTTCCTGTTTTCCCTTTTTTAGTCCAATAATTAATTGTTTCATTTCTTGTAATTGATTAGAAGGCTGCTGGGCAAAGGACTTTGAGTGGCCTGGAGCATAAAGGAATTGCAGCACCCTGGAACAGCAATTTGAGTGGGGCTTTATCATCTGTCCCCAAGGAGAGAAAGGTAGAATCAATCTTCTTTTTATCCCTTTTTTTTTTTCCCTTACATTCTAAGCTTCATTTAGGGAAGCAAATTTAAACTGATTTGTACATTTTCTGTATTGCTTTTTTCTTTGGTTGCCCTTTAATGTAATTTGTACTATTTTCAGGAGCAATGGCTTTTTCTGGAGCAGCTGGAGCGATCAAGATTTTTACAGGTATGCTGTATAATTTTTTTTTGAAAGACCATGGCTAATTTTCAGAATGAAAATCCCAAAAGTTTTGACTGGGTACTTATTATGGTATAGAAAAAAAAACTGAGAATTATACTATGTTCAAACAAGAAGCAAAGAAACGCTACAAACTTTTTTTGCCCTTTCGAGCAATCTGACACAGTGCTTTTGTGTGACCAGAGTCCTACTGTTGATTCGCGTACTTTTTTCTTCACCCTTGGGTTTTTTCGAGTCACTAATTGTTATTGCTGCATGTCGCACACCTTTTCTTGGTTTGGTTCATAACCACAAGTTTTCAAGTTTCGTCTGCGTGGCTGGCCAAAGTATTTTTTTTCTTTGCATGCTAATATCTTGCTCGATCTCTTCTTTTTCAGGAGCAGAAGGCTTTATGCTGGGAGAATGAAACTCTGCGCAGACAGGCAAATACGCTCTTCCCCCTTGTCTTTTTTTAGTCCCTATAATCCCCATATAACCTGTTTTTTTACTGGAGAATTGAGATTTTTCTCTTTTCGGATTTTCCTGCGCACACATTTGCAGGTTGACGAGCTTAGAGGTTTTCCTTCCATCTACCCATCCTCCTTTGAATTATCAGCCAGAGAAAAGAGAAAGCTCTCAACAACTCTGGCTCTGGAAAGTCCCTGATAAGGCTTTTCAAATCACTCAGCTGAAAACATAGAATTCTTGACACAACCTTATATCTAGGGTAACGAAATTGCTCTATCCTTGAATATCATTTGATTTAGTTTTTTGTATAGTTTTCAGTTTCAGTTTTCTTTATAGTTGAACAGGAAAATGGTAAACCAAATAAGGTAATTACTGATTTAAAAATGTTTCAGTAGGGAATCATGGAGCAGCAGGGTTTGGCAACATGAGACACGCAACCTTGACCTCCCCCGAACTCCAAAATACTGAGAGAAATTCCCTACAGCACAACCCCCGTTTTTTTTAATCTGAATATTGACAATTAGTTTTGACACTTTTCCTTTAGGTGCTTGATAGTTTTTTAATTGCTAGTAGTTCGCTGTAGCAAACATCTAGATGCTGATTTGTATTGACCCTACGCTTTTTTTTCTTTTTTTTTTTGTTTTTTGAGGCTTGCCATTTTTGATTGTCTACCAGAAAAGGGAGCGTGCCGACAAGGAGAACTACAACAGCAAAAGGGAGTCCCAAAAGGGCGGTTTGCCCCTGAGTTACCTTTTCGGATTGGGGGTTTTTTCCTTCCTTCAGTAGAAACCATGGTTTTTCTTAGATGGATGTCCCAAACAGTTTTAAATGAAATTGATGCATCGTTTTTTTTTTAGAAGCTAAGAAAAAGTTTAAAGATCTCAGCTTTTTACTCCCTCCCCCCTCATTTACAAAAGGGGAGACAGACAGTTTTTTGCTTTTCAGGATGTTCGGAAGGCTAGGCCCATTTGCCAATCTGTTTTTCCGAGAGGTGGGCCTTCAGAAATTGCAGGTTGTTTTCATTAGCCAAATTTTTTTCCCTGCATTGGCCTTTCGAGATTCATTTTTTTCGATCATCAGCTTTGTGTTTTGAAGTCCTGATATAGGGTTTTTGGCACGTGGAAAGATCAAATGATACTTTTGCTTACCCTCTGGACCGAAAAAGTAACAAATAAAACAAATCGCGCTTTCTTTTCTGATGAAGAAGATTACACCCGAAATAATTTCATTCGGATTTTTACAAGCAAATATATGTACAACTGAGATCTGATGAACAACATAAGTATTACAGCAATGCCCCCATTTTGCCCCCCTTAATGCTTTTTCTAGTCCCTTTAAGCAATCAATGACTTGGATTTCTGCTTGCCAACACCTCAGAGAAGAGACCATCCACCTCCTTGCTCAATCCTCCCAACATCTTCCTCTAATCCTTTTCCAATCTCAACTTCAATTCCCCAGCTTCATTTACTGCTTTTTTTCATCCTTCCATTGCCAGCAAAACAAGGCAAGCCACTGAACCATTTAATCTCTCCGGACCTTCTTTTCAAGACGCAACCTTTTTCTCCCAGCAATTCTTTCATGAATCCTGATTTCCCAACTGACCAAGGATGGTTTTTTTGAAGCTTTGGGGTGGCCCCTGTTTTCTCATTCCCATATATGGTTTTTTGTTCACCAATCTCGGGTGAAAGCAGAAGCAAAATCCCGCAAACCCAAGGATTCAATACCCTCCATAAAAATCAAAGCTTTGTGAACTAACAGGTCCCTTGCCAGAACGAGGCCCTTTCTCTGGGTCACCATCTTTTTTTCGTTTTTTTTGCTCCTTCCGCTTTGCGATCCTTGATCCAAGCTTTCGTCCTAGCTGAAGGGGCCTTCAAACAACGCTCCAGGGCATTGAGACCGGTGAAGCATCAGCGAACTCAAAGGCATGGGAGAGACAGACCCCTGGCTTGGGGCCCAGACGAGAAGTACTTGAGCTGATCAGATTTCAATGTTGCTCCAGCAAATTCAAAGCTGTAAACCCAGAATTAAGCCTCCGCAGCGTCAGCTTTCCCACTTGGCCCAGTGGGGTGGTCCCAACCCCACCACCCCAGCTCCGAAAAGGCCCCTTCAGCTAGACGAGCTTTTTTTGGATCAAGGATCGCCAAAGCGGAAGGAGCAAAAACGAAGATGGGTGACCCCCAGAGAGGCCTCCGTTCCTGGCAAGGACCTGTTTCGGTTTCACAAGCTTTTGATTTTTTTTATGAAGGGTATTGAATCTGGTTTTGGGGCGGGGGGGATTTTTGCCTTTCTGCTTTCAACCGGATGCGAAACCATTATATGGGAATGAGAACAGGGGCCACCAAGCTTCTCAACCCATCCCTTGGTCGTTTTTTTTGGAATCAGGATTTTTCCATGAAGAATTGCTTGGAGAAAGGTTTGCGTTTCTTTGAAGAGGTCCCGAGAGATTAATGGTTTCAGTGGCTTTGCCTTGTTTGCTTGCAATGGAAGATGGGAAAAGCAGTAATGAAGCTGGGGAATTGAAGTTTGAAGATTGGAAGGATTAGAGAAGATGTTGGAGGGATTGAGCAAGGAGGTGGATGGTCCCTCTTTCTCTGAGGTTGTGTGGCAAGCAGAAATCAAGTCCATTGATTGCTTTAAGACTAGAAAGCATTAGGGGGCCCAAATGGGGCATGCTGTAATACTTATGTGTTCATCAGATCTCAGTTGTACATATATTTGCTTTTGTAAAATCCGAATGAATTATTCTCGGGTTGTAATCTTCTTTCATCAAGAAAGAAGCGCGATTTGTTTTATTTGTTTTTACTTTTTCGGTCCCAAGGTAGCAAAGTTATCATTTTGATCTTTCCACGTGCCCAAAACCCTATTATCAAGACTTCAAACACACAGCTGATGATCCGAAAATGAATCTCGAGCCAAGTGCCAGGGAAAATTTGGCTAATGAAACCAACCTGCAATTTCTGAAGCCACCTCCTTCGGAAAACAGATTGGCAAATGCCTAGCCCCTTCCGAACATCCTGAGCAAGAAACTGTCTGTCTCCCTTTTGTAAATGAGGGAGGAGTAAAGCCTGAGATCTTTTAAAACTTTTTCTTATCCTTCTAAAACGATGCATCAATTTCATTAACTGTTTTTGGACATCCATCTAAGAAACCATGGTTCCTACTGAAGGAAGGAAAACAATCCGAAAGGTAACTCAGGGCACGCCCTTTTGACTCCCTTTTGCTGTTGTAGTTCTCCCTTGTCGGACACGCTCCTTTTCTGGTAGACCACATCAAATGGCAGCCTGAACAACCAAAGAAAAAAGCGTAGGGGTCCAATACAAATCAAGCATTCTAGATGTTTTGCCTACAGCGACTACTAGCAATTAAACTATCAAGCACCTAAAGAAAGTGTCCAACTCATGTCAATATTTCAGATTTAAAAACCGCGGTGTTTGGTGCTGTAGGGATTTTCTCTCAGTATTTTGAGTTTCGGGGAGGTCAGGTTGCGTGTCCTCATGTTGCCAACCCTGCTGCTCATGATTCCCTACTGAAACATTTTTAATCAGTAATTACCTTATTTTTGGTTTACCATGTTTCCTGTCAACTATAGAACTGAAAACTGAAAACTATACAAACTAATCAATGATATTTCAAGGATAGAGCAATTTTTTCGTACACCTAGATATAAGGTTGTGTCAGAATCTATGTTTTTTCAGCTGAGTGATTGAAAGCCTTATCAGGACTTCCAGAGCCAGAGTTGTTTTGAGAGCTTTTCACCTCCTTTTTCTCTGGCCTGATATTCAAGAGGAAATGGGTAGATGGAAGGAAACCTCTAAGCTCGTCAACCTGCAATGTGTTGCGCAGGAAATCCGAAAGAGAAATCTCAATTCTCCAGTAAAACAGGTTTTATATGGGGATTTTAGGGACTAAAAAAGACAGGGAAGAGCGTAATTTGCCTGTCTGCGCAGAGTTTTCATTCTCCAGCATAGCCCTCTGCTCCTGAAAAGAAGAGATCGAGCAAGATATTAGCATGCAAGAACTACTTGGCCAGCAGCAGACGAACTTTGAAACTTTGTGGTGTTATGAACCAACAAGAAGGTGTGGCGACATGCAGCAATAACAATTTAGTGACTCGAAACCCAAGGGTGAAGAAAGTAACGCGAATCAACAGTAGACTCTGGTCACAAAGCACTGTGTCAGATTGGCTCGAAAGGGCAAAAAGTTTGTAGCGTTTCTTTGCTTTGTTTCTTGTTTTGAAACATAGTATAATTTCTCAGTTTTTTTTTTTCTCTATACCATAATAAGTACCCCAGTCAAAAACTTTTTGGGATTTTCATTCTGAATTAGCCATGGTCCCCCTTTCAAAAAAATTATACAGCATACCTGTAATCTTGATCGCTCCAGCTGCTTTCCAGAAGCCATTTTTGCTCCCTGAAATAGTACAATTACATTAAGGCAACCCAAAGAAAAGCAATACAGAAATGTACAATTCAGTTTTTTAAATTTTGCTTCCCCTAAATGAGCTTTAGAATGTAAGGAAAAGAAAAGGAATAAAAGAAGATTGATTTCTACCTTTTCTCTCCTTGACAGATGATAAAGGCCCCACTCAATTGCTTGTTTCCAGGTGCTGCAATTTCCTTTATGCTCAGGCCACTCAAGTCCTTGCCCAGCAGCCTTCTATCAATTACAAGAAATGAACAATTAATTATTGACTAAAGAAAGGAACAGACAAGAAACAATGGAGGAAATAAAAATACTCCCACAATTGTCCTCATCTGCAGCTTCTGCGATCTCATCTTTTTTAGGCTGTTCCACCACCTTATCATCTTCTTTTCTTCAGGAAAAAACAATGTTACGTCAGAGAGAGAAAGTAGATTTTTTTTGATTATGTAAGTACAATCTAAATGGGAGGGATGGTAGAGGAAATCTCTCTTGTACTTTTAATAGGTTGACCCCCACATTTAATGTTAAGCAAACGCACTCATTTAAAAGAAAGATTTTTTTAATCTGGGCATCTCTTTCCAAAGATAAGGCATTTCAATGGATCCTGTTTTTGGCTTTTAAAAACAATTAAAAAGACCATATTAAGTTGAGCCAAGATTAGCAGTGATAAGAAAATGATACAGTAGTCCCCCCCTCTGGCTTTGTTTATTCGACAACAGTAGACTCTGGAGATTTCTTGAACACCTGTTTTGTAATCTTTTTGTAGTATCTTTTTCATTCCCTGCAACACAAGATACAAGTTTGGAAAAATCATGAAAAAACACGGTCCAGTAAAATTAACAGGATATTTTCGAATACATTTAAATTTTGTCAGAGTACATCAAATAAGCAAACGATCCCACCTCCAAGTGAGAAAACCCAATCTGCTTTATTGGAATTGGATGAGTTTGATAGTGAAGCTACACTTTTAGCTTTCAGGTAACAAAGTGACTCATATATTTGATTTCCATGCTAACTGAATCACATTGCCTTCGATGTTTCGTTTTGGGTTCAATTAAGTCTTACACAGCAAAGATCTCCAGAGTGACCATTTAGCACAGAAACATTTTTTTATTTTTTGTAACGGGTTTTTCCATTTTTTCTAGGCCTTATTTTTCTCCAAGTGGTTAATGATGTTAAGTCCTTTTTAACTTCAAAGCATGAGAAATCCTCTCCGTGGTAAAAACCATACCAGCATAGGTCCCCTCAGGTTTGAATAAAACTATCAAGGTGTTGTGAGCCAACCCCTCCCTCCCACGCTTGGTGAGAAGGGAGGCGCAAAGTTTGGCAGCTAACCTTGAACTTTTTTGATTTGTCAGAAATCAATCCCTCACCACTATTCCATTACGAAAATTTTTTCACTTTTTTCAGATTTCGTCTTTGGATTTTTTTCATAGTTTTTAATTTGCAATGCCACAAGAAAGACCAAGCTTAAGTCAGTTTTCCCACAAAAGGCGCAAGGAAGTGGTTTTAAAAAATAAAACTTTGAGAAAAATTACCTATAAGTCATAAAAAGTAACTATAAACACTATCACAGCTTATTTATAGAGATCTTTGAAATTGTTTCTATATTTGAAACGGGGTATGCAAAACATGAGACAAAAGACTCCTTTTGATGACCTTGAGAATACAAGTGCCCTACAAAATCTGCATTGGCGAGAAATAGATTGATAAAATTTTAGCATCATTTTGCAAAGATCCATCTAGCATGTGCAGAGCATCTGCAAAGTTTTCACCCAAAAAAAAAAACAACATCTGCAAAGTCCCAGAAAGAGAACAAGATCACCAAATTTCTACTACCGCCTTCAAGCATTCGACCATAAACCGGCAAAAGGAAACACAGCAACATTAATGGACGGAAGACCAATACCACTAATTTTGTAAAATATGACACGAGTTTTTCTGGAATACAGAGGACCTATTCCAGTGAACTTCAATCTAAAAAATTTATACAAAAGAATCTCCCCAAATGTCCAAAACCCTAGCAAAATAGAGCTCACAGAAAAACTACTGCTATAAAGTTTTCTAAATTTTTTTTTACCCACGAGAGAACCTGCATCACTTTCGGAACGGGTTCAAATGAAAAATGAAAAAACGCTTTGTTTGACTAACACAGTTTAAGTGAGACATGATTTTCAAAGCATGCAAATTATTTAGAAAAAGAAATTTCACTATCTCCTTCAAGCAAAAGCACACAAGCAGCGTATCACCAGACGACCATTCGAGTTCCCAAAAAAAAAGCAACGGGAAGTCCGTACAAAAGGTCAGGCCAAACAGATCGAAACATGCCAACTCAATCGATTTTGGAGAAGCAGAAAAAATCAAAACTTTTGCAACACATACCCAGAACTGGAGAACTCCATAAAGCTTGCCAGTATTCGAGAAGATTTATGACAGCAACCTCAGCATCACAGAGGATGGAGAGCTCCTGAGCCTTTCTTAAGCAACCCAGAACGCCTTTTTGGAGAATGTTTTTACTTTTGCCCTGCTATTTGCATTCTCAATCCTCTTTTATCTCAATCTTCCCTCCTCCCCATTTTCCTTTTTCTCAGACAAAGGAGAGGAAAAACCCCAATTGAATCAAAATCAAAACCCAGAAAAAAAACCACCCCTCACCCCAAAAAAAAAAAATTGAACTTTGATCCCATAACACAATCTCCCTTCGGGGCTGTTTAAAAAAGCAGCCCCTTTTTCCGTTCCTTCCAAAACCACAAAAAGGGGAAAAAAAAAACTGGGCTTTTTAATGTCTGGGTTTCTTGTGCTATAGATTGGCAAAAAGGAGGAAGTACTAAATTCAGAAGGAAGAGGAGAAATAAAAGGGCGTGAAGAGAGAAAGAGAGAAAGAGAGAGAAAGAGCGTTTTGCACCAAATGGCAAATTTTGCCTAGAAACGGCAAGTTTGCATGGCTCTGTAGACTAAGATAGAGTTTTTGTGCATGCTTCCCCCTTTTTGCCACTTTTGAGCGTTTTTTGCCTTTTTAATAGGTCTCTTCGGTGGGCCCCCCCCTGGTTTTTCCCCTGCTTTTTGAAATCCTATTGAATATTGATATTGGGTGGATCCCACCTCTTTTTATTTCACACCATATCCCCCAAATTTTTCCACTTTATTGTAAATGCATTGCCATACATGGGATAGCCCATTGCCATAATTAAGAGGACTTGCATTTAATTTCCTTGCTGAATTTTAGAGATATGTGAAACAAAAAAGAAAAGGAGAGAGAGAAGAACTTTGCTTTTTTTCCCTGTAATGTGGTGAGTCCCAAATTTGGGAATACAGCTCTTTTTCCTTTTTTTTCTTGATGCAGATTAAAAATCAATTTAAAGAAACTGCCCTAAATTTGGTCAAATTGGGGGGAGTTTTTTTTTGCCAAAAGTGGCTGTGGAGTAAAAGCAGGCAAAAAGTGTCCACCCTTGGGGTTTTTGCAGCATGAGGTGTACGGAATTTTTTCCAATTTTTGGGTCATTTTAATTTTTTTCAAAACTTTT
>JAGVVM010013556.1:0-24474 GCA_019149425.1 Psidium friedrichsthalianum
AATCGCTTAGAATAATTAATTAATAAAACAACATTTTAATTTGGGGCAATAATTGCTGTCAAAGTTTATGGACTACCGAATTCCATTAAAGAAAGACGAGAGACTCTTTCTATCTCTTGAAGGATATCTAGCACAATGATTGTGATCTAGTGCATAAGAGTCACGGCAAATGTCATGATTATCCCTAATAAAAAAATTCGGGGACGTTAAACGTCAAGCTTCAGGGGGTCCATTTGAGTGGGTGCGTCGTTTCCTTCTCAACATGCATATGCTTATTCGACCATAAAAAAACATGCATATGCTTCACGTAACCATCACGAAAAAAATTATCCAAAAAATCTTAAGTCTATTGAAATTTTGATAATTTAATTATAAACCTTTTAATTTTGTTAATTGCATCCCACACCTTATCAATTGAGTCTATTTGATCAGTTTTAATCAAAATCACTAACGTAAACGCCAGCCATCCTACATAGCACGAGCGGCGTTAAAGTGGATAAAATTTTTTCAATTTTTTTAAAATTTTTCTTTTCCTTTTCCTTTCTTATTATTACCGAGGAGGCTCTGCGACATTTGCCGGCCACATTAAAAAATAATATAAATTAAAATTGACCAATAAATTCAAAAAATATTAAAATATTATTAAAAATCGCTCACGCCAATGCCAATGCCGGCCTTGCCACATAGGACAACCGGCGTCCACACTGGCGGTTTTCTAAAAAAAATGGTTAGATTGACTCAATTGACAAAAGCAAAATGTTCAGGAATCATTAGTAAACTTAGATGGTTTAAGATTGAATTGAGAAAAGTACAGTATGCTAAGAATTTTTGGATTATTTTTCCATTTATTACGTGCCTTTTCTAATCCATTCTTACGAAATGAGTGTGTGCTTAACTTTGTTAGTGCTCTATTGATCTTCTTTTCTATCTGAATTTGATTTAATTCGATTAGTGCTTCTTTAGCAATTTCACTATAAAATTTGATAGATGCTAATAGAGAGCAAATGTGCCATGCCTATACCAATTAGGTTTTGGGTGATCTGTCACATGTGTACTAATTTGAAATTTTTAGTAATATAAAGATTAGTTTGTATGTAAATTTATCACAATGTATCAATTTATGATTTTTTTTTTGTGGTATTAACTCAATTTTTTTGACACCAAAAACCTCAAACCTATACATGTGCGATATATTTACTCCAAACTGCATTCTTGCAATACATCTATCTCAAATATTTTTTTTTTGTGGCATAAAAAAGGCCCAGACTTGTATCCATGGATCCATTTATACCTCGAACTTATTTTTTATGATAACAAAAACTCCAAATTTAAACATGCACCAAACATTTTAGCTTTTTTTTTTTTTTTTCCGTTCTCCATCAGTTTGAGGTTATTCTCGATATTAACCATTAAGAGTGTAGCTGTCTTTCACTTAAAATGTCAAACCAAGCATACCTTTTTTTTTCCCCCATTTTTGATAAGACACGTGCTGTTTTTTACAAATATCAATGTGAGAGGCAGCATTTAATATAAGAAAATGATTGAAAGAGGTGACTTTTTGCCATTTGCTCCCTCGAAGTGGAGGTTTTTCCTCAAGTGTGCACCTTTTTCCAACTTGGTCTGCACTCCTTAATGGATAGATAGTAGCGATCGATTTTAGGGTAAACAGGTCTGAAACCCATAACTTCCTCCGTTAGAGTCTAAATTCTCCTGTACTTAACCGAAAATCGAATCAGTCCGACCTTGCAATTGCCTACAATTTTTTTATCCCTTTTTTATTTATTAAATTGATCTATCATATGCGTCATTTTTGCAAAAGTTCTAATCGAGAACACTTTAATGGCATGCTTATGTTGGAATGCTTAACCCTATTTATTTATTTATTTATTTATTTATTGCAAAATTTATCAATTAACAGACTTGTAGGGTTTGATCTTGAACTGATTTCTATCCAAGAGCCAACGTCGAAATCCATTCAAAGTCAAGAATCCATAACCGAATCGGTAAATGCCAGTTCTCAAGTTTTTTACTCAGAAACCGAATTGGTTCTCGTGTTGGCTTGGAGCAGATTAGGAAATGCACTTCGATTTAGTTTCCCAGACTAAACCGGCCTGTTGCTCAAAGCTACATGGATGAACAAGGGAACGGGAAAAATCACAGGCCAATGGATATAATCGAATAGGTTTTAAGGTAAATTTAGATATATAGGATAAGTTTAGCATTCCAAAGTTTAACAATGAATTATCTTTGGTGCATGTGTATTTTACGATATAGATATGAAATACTTTCATAAACTCTAATCTCAATTCTAAGTTGTTGGAAATGGAAAGATTTTCGTAATCCAAGCTCATCTTGTGAATTGGAGTCTTGCAGTTATTATCTAGAGACTTGGAGTCTTGAAAATTATTATCTAGGAAATTATGTTTACTTATTGTTGCTTGTTTTCAGATAGTCTTTAATTGTTCTAGTTATTTAAATGGTCTATAAATATTATGTAATCCTTTAAGAATATATATGAATATCTATTCCAACATTTGGGATCAGAGCTGGCTTTTGGCTGAGTTTTGAGAATTCGACTTAGAAAATCTCGTGTCATATGGCTTCTGTGATTGGTGCCAGGACGGTCCAACCTCAACTCCCAAAGTTTGATGGGAAGAATTTTGAGCATTGGAAGATCCAGATGGAGGTGCTATTCGGGTTTTAGGAGCTGACCGAGATTGTAGAAGAAGGATTCGTGGAACTAGAAACGCCGATAGATTTGACAACAGAGGAGCAGGGGACGATAAAAGAAAATCGCAAGAAAGACCGCAAGGCTCTCTTTTACATCTTTCAAGCAATAGATTCGTCAATCTTTGAAAAAGCGGCGAATTCAAAGACGGCAAAAGAAGCGTGGGATTCTCTAATCAAAATATACGAAGGTGTTGAGAAGGTCTACAAGGTTCGGCTTCGGACTCTTCATTGACAAATGGTGCTCCTTCAAATGGAAAAGTCGGAGTCCATTTTCGACTATTTCTCATGGACATTGGCTCTTGTCAATCAAATGAAGGCCAATGGTGAGACTATTGGGGCTAATGGTGAGACTATTGGTGACCAACAGATCGTTGAGAAAATTCTTCGAATGCTAACTTTGCAGTTCGAATATATTGTGACTTCCATTAAAGAATCTCAGGATCTCTCTATTTTAATCGTTGATGAGTTGATGGGCTCTCTATAAATGCATGAGCAACGACTCAAGGAGAAATTCAAGATGGTAGAGGAACCTCTACAAAGCCAGTTGGTGTTGCCTGATGAAAAGATGAAACTTTCCAATCAAAGGAAAGATGAAAGGTGGCAATAGAAGCATTCTGGACAATGAAAAGATAAGTCCCATATCCAGTGTTTTAATTGTAAAAAGTATGGGCATTACCAATCTGATCATCGAAGCAAGAAGATTGGTGGTCAAAAGTTTCATGCTAAGGTAGCAAGATTTGTTGATAGCGATGATGAGCATGACAATGCTCTTTTATTCACGTGTGATGCTACGGTGGAAAACCAAAAGAACGTTTGGTACTTAGACACTGGATGTAGCAATCACATGTGCGCGCGAGAAGGAATTATTCTCAAAACTTGATGACACCTTTCGTTCGGAGGTGAGGTTCGAGAATAATGTGAAATTTCCTATCATGGGAAAGGGGACAATTAAAATCAAGGCGAAGGATGGGTCGGTTCAAAGCATTTCCTATGTTCATTATGTTCCCGGTCTTCAAGAAAATCTCTTAAGCATGGGACAATTGTCTAAGCGAGGCTATCGCATTAGCATTAAAGATGAGCTTTGCACAATTCATGATGGCGAAGGAGGGTTGATTGTGAAGGTAAAAATGGCTCGAAATCGACTTTTTCCTTTGTATATTAATTATGCTACCTTATGTTTTAGTGCCTCAGTGCATGATTCTTCATGGCTTTGGCACAAGCAGTTTGGGCATGTGAATTTTGACAACTTAAAGCTGTTGTCTCGAAAGAAGATAGTGCGTGGACTACCCAAAATTTCTTCTCCAAAGGAGATATGTGAACCATGTGTTATTAGGAAAAAGTGCAAAGAAAGCTTCCCTTTGGGACAATCATGGAGAGCATCAAAGCCATTGGAGTTAGTATACTTCGACCTCTGCAAACCACTCGGTGAATCGTCAAACCGGGGGTACAAGTATTTTGTTACCTTCATCGACGACTTTAGCCGGAAAACATGGGTTTATTTCTTGAAGCACAAGTCCGACGCCATTAGTGTCTTCAAGGAGTTCAAAGCCTATGTAGACAAACAAAGTAGGCACCAAATTGGATTCTCCGAACCATGTGGGACAGAATATTTGGTTGGTGATGGCTTCTTCAAACAATGTGGCATCGAGCATCAATTGACAGCATGGTATACTCCTCAACAGAATAGAGTAGTAGAGAGAAAAACCGTACTATTGTTGATATGGTTCATACCATGCTTCGTTCCAAACAATTGCCTAAGCATTTCTGGGCGGAGGCAGTTGCTTGTACTGTTTACTTGTTGAATCAATGTCCTACTAAAGGTCTCGAGTTCAAGACTCCAACGGAGGTGTGGAGTGGTCGAAACCCTTTAGTTCAACATCTTTGCGTGTTTGGTCGTGTTGCTTATGCCCATGTGCCAATGAGCTTCGCAAGAAGCTTGATGAGAAGAGTGAGAAGTGCATCTTCCTTGGTTATAGTAATGAAACCAAGGGTTATCATTTGTATAATACGGTAACAAAGAAGGTGGTTATCAGTCAAGATGTCACCTTTGATGAGGAAGGTGAGTGGACTTGGAACACAGAGGAGAAGAAGCAGTTTCACTTTGTCCTGAAGAGGAGGAGTCGATTCAACCCGATTCAGATAGTTAATCTGAACTAGTAGCGGCATCGGTGCAACCTGATTTGGTAGCCAAGACTCAATCGGATTCCGCTGCAACATTCTCACATCCACGGTGAGAATGAGTTTTACCGATTGTTTGAAGGATTGTGCATTGTCCAATGATGATGATCCCTCTAATGAAGAAATTATTAATTTTGCTCTTTTTGCATATTGCGATCCAACAAACTTTAAGGAGGCTTCCCAAGTTGATGGGTGGGTTTGTGCTATGGATGATGAGATATATGCGATTGAGAAAAATGATACGTGGAAGCTCACTTCTCTTCCAAAAGGCAAGAAGTCTATCAACATGAACTGGGTCTATAAGACCAAGTACAAGCCTAATGGTGATGTTGATCAGTTGAAGGCTCATCTTGTAGTCAAGGGTTACAAACAAAAACCTGGGATTGACTATTTTGAGGTATTTACTTCGGTTGCAAGAATAAATACTATTCACATGATCTTTGCTTTGGCTGTTCAGAGACATTGGAAAATACACCAAATGGATGTCAAGTCTGCATTTCTTAATGGCGTACTTGAGGAGGAGGCGTACGTAGATCAACCCGAGGGTATGTCAAGAAAGGACAAGAGGGTTTCGTCTACAAATTGAAGAAAGCTCTTTACAATCTCAAGCAAGCACCGCGAGCATGGTTTACTAGAATTGATTCTTATTTCATGAATCATGGTTTTAACCGATGTCCTTATGAGCATACTTTATATGTGAAGATTGGCTTGAATGGTGAGATGATCATTATTTGCTTATATGTTGATGATCTTATATTCACTAGAGATTGTCAAGAGATGATTTCTGACTTCAGGGAGGCCATGACTTGTGAGTTTGAGATGACGGACATGGGTCTCATGTATTATTTTCTCGGCCTTGAAGTTAAACAATCGGAGGATGGTATTTTTATTTGTCAACAAAATTATGCCAAGGATATT
Source organism: Psidium friedrichsthalianum (assembly GCA_019149425.1). Lineage (NCBI taxonomy): Eukaryota > Viridiplantae > Streptophyta > Magnoliopsida > Myrtales > Myrtaceae > Psidium > Psidium friedrichsthalianum. The sequence goes on from JAGVVM010013556.1 coordinate 5,827, forward strand.
CTTGAGCATTTCAAGATGGCTATTTGTAAAACAATTGGCACTCCATTGGAGGAAAGATTGAAATTGACAAAAGGTGGAAGTGACTCCGAAGTAGATCCCACATATTTCAAGAGGCTAGTCGAGAGCCTACGATATTTGACTTCTACTTGGCCAGATCTTGTTTATAGTGTTGGGATGGTAAGCAAATTTATGAAGACTCCTAGACAATCACACTTGCAAGTGGCAAAAAGAATTCTATGATACATTAAAGGTACTATGGATGAAGGTATATTCTACACTGTTTCTAATGATTTTCAGCTTGTGGGATATACAAACTGTGATTGGGGAGGTGATATTGGAGAAAGAAAGAGTACTTCTAGTTGTGTTTTCTCTTTAGGAAATGGAATTTTTTCTTGGTCCTTGAAGAAGCAACAAGTGGTTGCTTTGTCCAGTGCGGAAGCGGAATACATAGCAGCGGCTTATTGTGCTACTCAAGCAGTTTGGCTACATTTGACGGTTGCTGAATTATGTCATAAGCAGGAGCATCCGACGGTGATTAAGTGTGATAATAAGTCAGCAATTGCCCTTGCAAAGAATCCGATCTTTCATGGAAAAGCAATCACATTGATATAAAATATCATTTCATTCGAGATCTAGTGAAGTCCGAGGAGATTGTGTTACAGTTTTGCAAGTCAAAAGACCAAGTGGCTGACATGTTTACTAAACCGTTGAAGACGGACTCCTTCCTTAAACTCAAGAGAATGATCCGCATGGTCAAGATGAGTTCGGTTTAAGGGAGGCTATTGAAAATGAAAAGATATTTGTAATCCAAGCTCATCTTGTGAATTGGAGTTTTGCAGTTATTATCTAGAGACTAGGAGTCTTGGAAATTATTATCTAGGAAATTATGTTTACTTATTATTGCTTGTTTTCAAGATAGTCTTTAATTGTTCTAGTTATCTAAAGGGTCTATAAATATTATGTAATCCTTCAAGAATATATATGAATAATTATTCCAACATAAGTGTGCATGAATAGGCTCTCCATAATTTATTTTCGCTTCAATTTTATGCCATTTGTTGCCTCATGAAATCAACTATTGATCGATCGAGTAAGAACTTGCTACATTTCATTTCAAGAATAAAAGGTTCTCTGTAATTTACTTTCGCTTCAATTTATGCCATCCGTTGCCTCATTAAATCAATTGCTTATCGATCGAACAAGAATTTGCTAGATTTTATTTCAGGGGCTTGCCAATCAAACAAGAATTTGCATTGAAGGTCATAATGTCACTCTCAATTGAGACACATTGTTCGAAAAATTATCAAATTGCACAAGTTGAAAAATCTTCAAACTTAAGTGCAGGTTTGCAAAGAGTTGAACATTGCTAATCTAGAAAATATATTTGGCCCTTGCTGTCACCTCATGGTTCATCTTCGGTGATACTAATGAAGCTTTATTTATATGTGCGCGATCCACATTTACATTAACATTTTGTGCCCCTTTTTGTTCGCGTTTTTTGACGGACAAGGACACGTGTTTCCGCTAAGTGGGGTTGAATGGTCAATCTTTTTAGATTGGCGATGGTCAAGAGATTTTCGTATCTCCTTTAAGGATATGCACAGCACAGTGGTTCTGCTACGATATGCATGATGATTGGGTGCTTTAGCCTTATCATTAAAGGAGATACGAATAATGCGATGATTATCTGTTACAACAAATTTGGTGGCATTAAAACTCGAGCTTTAATCCTAAAATTATTGTACGGATGCCAATTCAATCTTTAATTTTTCCATTTTGCGAATATAATTTTATATGTTTGTGTGAAATTCTAAAGAAAACTACCAAAAAATTCTAAACATATTGTAATTGTGTTAATTCAATTCCACACTTTTTTTTTGTTTCAATTGAGTCATATACTTTTTCACATTTTGTTAATTGGTCCATTCGAGCAATTTTGGCCTAAAATTGATCATCAATTTTAGGCCAAAATTGCTCGAATGGACCAATTAACAAAATGTGAAAAAGTATATGACTCAATTGAAACAAAAAAAAGTGTGGAATTGAATTAACACAATTACAATATGTTTAGAATTTTTTGGTAGTTTTCTTTAGAATTTCACACAAACATATAAAATTATATTCGCAAAATGGAAAAATTAAAGATTGAATTGGCATCCGTACAATAATTTTAGGATTAAAGCTCGAGTTTTAATGCCACCAAATTTGTTGTAACAGATAATCATCGCATTATTCGTATCTCCTTTAATGATAAGGCTAAAGCACCCAATCATCATGCATATCGTAGCAGAACCACTGTGCTGTGCATATCCTTAAAGGAGATACGAAAATCTCTTGACCATCGCCAATCTAAAAAGATTGACCATTCAACCCCACTTAGCGGAAACACGTGTCCTTGTCCGTCAAAAAACGCGAACAAAAAGGGCACAAAATGTTAATGTAAATGTGGATCGCGCACATATAAATAAAGCTTCATTAGTATCACCGAAGATGAACCATGAGGTGACAGCAAGGGCCAAATATATTTTCTAGATTAGCAATGTTCAACTCTTTGCAAACCCTGCACTTAAGTTTGAAGATTTTTCAACTTGTGCAATTTGATAATTTTTCGAACAATGTGTCTCAATTGAGAGTGACATTATGACCTTCAATGCAAATTCTTGTTTGATTGGCAAGCCCCTGAAATAAAATCTAGCAAATTCTTGTTCGATCGATAAGCAATTGATTTAATGAGGCAACGGATGGCATAAATTGAAGCGAAAGTAAATTACAGAGAACCTTTTATTCTTGAAATGAAATGTAGCAAGTTCTTACTCGATCGATCAATAGTTGATTTCATGAGGCAACAAATGGCATAAAATTGAAGCGAAAATAAATTATGGAGAGCCTATTCATGCACACTTATGTTGGAATAATTATTCATATATATTCTTGAAGGATTACATAATATTTATAGACCCTTTAGATAACTAGAACAATTAAAGACTATCTTGAAAACAAGCAATAATAAGTAAACATAATTTCCTAGATAATAATTTCCAAGACTCCTAGTCTCTAGATAATAACTGCAAAACTCCAATTCACAAGATGAGCTTGGATTACAAATATCTTTTCATTTTCAATAGCCTCCCTTAAACCGAACTCATCTTGACCATGCGGATCATTCTCTTGAGTTTAAGGAAGGAGTCCGTCTTCAACGGTTTAGTAAACATGTCAGCCACTTGGTCTTTTGACTTGCAAAACTGTAACACAATCTCCTCGGACTTCACTAGATCTCGAATGAAATGATATTTTATATCAATGTGATTGCTTTTTCCATGAAAGATCGGATTCTTTGCAAGGGCAATTGCTGACTTATTATCACACTTAATCACCGTCGGATGCTCCTGCTTATGACATAATTCAGCAACCGTCAAATGTAGCCAAACTGCTTGAGTAGCACAATAAGCCGCTGCTATGTATTCCGCTTCCGCACTGGACAAAGCAACCACTTGTTGCTTCTTCAAGGACCAAGAAAAATTCCATTTCCTAAAGAGAAAACACAACTAGAAGTACTCTTTCTTTCTCCAATATCACCTCCCCAATCACAGTTTGTATATCCCACAAGCTGAAAATCATTAGAAACAGTGTAGAATATACCTTCATCCATAGTACCTTTAATGTATCATAGAATTCTTTTTGCCACTTGCAAGTGTGATTGTCTAGGAGTCTTCATAAATTTGCTTACCATCCCAACACTATAAACAAGATCTGGCCAAGTAGAAGTCAAATATCGTAGGCTCTCGACTAGCCTCTTGAAATATGTGGGATCTACTTCGGAGTCACTTCCACCTTTTGTCAATTTCAATCTTTCCTCCAATGGAGTGCCAATTGTTTTACAAATAGCCATCTTGAAATGCTCAAGAATATCCTTGGCATAATTTTGTTGACAAATAAAAATACCATCCTCCGATTGTTTAACTTCAAGGCCGAGAAAATAATACATGAGACCCATGTCCGTCATCTCAAACTCACAAGTCATGGCCTCCCTGAAGTCAGAAATCATCTCTTGACAATCTCTAGTGAATATAAGATCATCAACATATAAGCAAATAATGATCATCTCACCATTCAAGCCAATCTTCACATATAAAGTATGCTCATAAGGACATCGGTTAAAACCATGATTCATGAAATAAGAATCAATTCTAGTAAACCATGCTCGCGGTGCTTGCTTGAGATTGTAAAGAGCTTTCTTCAATTTGTAGACGAAACCCTCTTGTCCTTTCTTGACATACCCCTCGGGTTGATCTACGTACGCCTCCTCCTCAAGTACGCCATTAAGAAATGCAGACTTGACATCCATTTGGTGTATTTTCCAATGTCTCTGAACAGCCAAAGCAAAGATCATGTGAATAGTATTTATTCTTGCAACCGAAGTAAATACCTCAAAATAGTCAATCCCAGGTTTTTGTTTGTAACCCTTGACTACAAGATGAGCCTTCAACTGATCAACATCACCATTAGGCTTGTACTTGGTCTTATAGACCCAGTTCATGTTGATAGACTTCTTGCCTTTTGGAAGAGAAGTGAGCTTCCACGTATCATTTTTCTCAATCGCATATATCTCATCATCCATAGCACAAACCCACCCATCAACTTGGGAAGCCTCCTTAAAGTTTGTTGGATCGCAATATGCAAAAAGAGCAAAATTAATAATTTCTTCATTAGAGGGATCATCATCATTGGACAATGCACAATCCTTCAAACAATTCGGTAAAACTCATTCTCACCGTGGATGTGAGAATGTTGCAGCGGAATCCGATTGAGTCTTGGCTACCAAATCAGGTTGCACCGATGCCGCTACTAGTTCAAATTAACTATCTGAATCGGGTTGAATCGACTCCTCCTCCTTCAGGACAAAGTGAAACTGCTTCTTCTCCTCTGTGTTCCAAGTCCACTCACCTTCCTCATCAAAGGTGACATCTTGACTGATAACCACCTTCTTTGTTACCGTATTATACAAATGATAACCCTTGGTTTCATTACTATAACCAAGGAAGATGCACTTCTCACTCTTCTCATCAAGCTTCTTGCGAAGCTCATTGGCACATGGGCATAAGCAACACGACCAAACACGCAAAGATGTTGAACTAAAGGGTTTCGACCACTCCACACCTCCGTTGGAGTCTTGAACTCGAGACCGTTAGTAGGACATTGATTCAACAAGTAAACAGTACAAGCAACTGCCTCCGCCCAGAAATGCTTAGGCACTTGTTTGGAACGAAGCATGGTATGAACCATATCAACAATAGTACGGTTTTTCACTCTACTACTCTATTCTGTTGAGGAGTATACCATGCTGTCAATTGATGCTCGATGCCACATTGTTTGAAGAAGCCATCACCAACCAAATATTCTGTCCCACAACTGGTTCGGAGAATCCAATTTGGTGCCTACTTTGTTTGTCTACATAGGCTTTAAACTCCTTGAAGACACTAATGGCGTCGGACTTGTGCTTCAAGAAATAAACCCATGTTTTCCGGCTAAAGTCGTCGATGAAGGTAACAAAATACTTGTACCCCCGGTTTGACGATTCACCGAGTGGTTTGCAGAGGTCGAAGTATACTAACTCCAATGGCTTTGATGCTCTCCATGATTGTCCCAAAGGGAAGCTTTCTTTGCACTTTTTCCTAATAACACATGGTTCACATATCTCCTTTGGAGAAGAAATTTTGGGTAGTCCACGCACTATCTTCTTTCGAGACAACAGCTTTAAGTTGTCAAAATTCACATGCCCAAACTGCTTGTGCCAAAGCCATGAAGAATCATGCACTGAGGCACTAAAACATAAGGTAGCATAATTAATATACAAAGGAAAAAGTCGATTTCGAGCCATTTTTACCTTCACAATCAACCCTCCTTCGCTATCATGAATTGTGCAAAGCTCATCTTTAATGCTAATGCGATAGCCTCGCTTAGACAATTGTCCCATGCTTAAGAGATTTTCTTGAAGACCGGGAACATAATGAACATAGGAAATGCTTTGAACCGACCCATCCTTCGCCTTGATTTTAATTGTCCCCTTTCCCATGATAGGAAATTTCACATTATTCTCGAACCTCACCTCCGAACGAAAGGTGTCATCAAGTTTTCAGAATAATTCCTTCTCGCGCGCACATGTGATTGCTACATCCAGTGTCTAAGTACCAAACGTTCTTTTGGTTTTCCACCGTAGCATCACACGTGAATAAAAGAGTATTGTCATGCTCATCATCGCTATCAACAAATCTTGCTACCTTAGCATGAAACTTTTGACCACCAATCTTCTTGCTTCGATGATCAGATTGGTAATGCCCATACTTTTTACAATTAAAACACTGGATATGGGACTTATCTTTTCATTGTCCAGAATGCTTCTATTGCCACCTTTCATCTTTCCTTTGATTGGAAAGTTTCATCTTTTCATCAGGCAACACCAACTGGCTTTGTAGAGGTTCCTCTACCATCTTGAATTTCTCCTTGAGTCGTTGCTCATGCATTTATAGAGAGCCCATCAACTCATCAACGATTAAAATAGAGAGATCCTGAGATTCTTTAATGGAAGTCACAATATATTCGAACTGCAAAGTTAGCATTCGAAGAATTTTCTCAACGATCTGTTGGTCACCAATAGTCTCACCATTAGCCCCAATAGTCTCACCATTGGCCTTCATTTGATTGACAAGAGCCAATGTCCATGAGAAATAGTCGAAATGGACTCCGACTTTTCCATTTGAAGGAGCACCATTTGTCAATGAAGAGTCCGAAGCCTAACCTTGTAGACCTTCTCAACACCTTCGTATATTTTGATTAGAGAATCCCACGCTTCTTTTGCCGTCTTTGAATTCGCCGCTTTTTCAAAGATTGACGAATCTATTGCTTGAAAGATGTAAAAGAGAGCCTTGCGGTCTTTCTTGCGATTTTCTTTTATCGTCCCCTGCTCCTCTGTTGTCAAATCTATCGGCGTTTCTAGTTCCACGAATCCTTCTTCTACAATCTCGGTCAGCTCCTAAAACCCGAATAGCACCTCCATCTGGATCTTCCAATGCTCAAAATTCTTCCCATCAAACTTTGGGAGTTGAGGTTGGACCGTCCTGGCACCAATCACAGAAGCCATATGACACGAGATTTTCTAAGTCGAATTCTCAAAACTCAGCCAAAAGCCAGCTCTGATCCCAAATGTTGGAATAGATATTCATATATATTCTTAAAGGATTACATAATATTTATAGACCATTTAAATAACTAGAACAATTAAAGACTATCTTGAAAACAAGCAACAATAAGTAAACATAATTTCCTAAATAATAATTTTCAAGACTCCAAGTCTCTAGATAATAACTGCAAGACTCCAATTCACAAGATGAGCTTGGATTACGAAAATCTTTTCATTTCCAACAACTTAGAATTGAGATTTAGAGTTTATGAAAGTATTTCCATATCTATATCGTAAAATACACATGCACCAAAGATAATTCATTGTTAAACTTTGGAATGCTAAACTTATCCTATATATCTAAATTTACCTTAAAACCTATTCGATTATATCCATTGGCCTGTGATTTTTTCCCGTTCCCTTGTTCATCCATGTAGCTTTGAGCAACAGGCCGGTTTAGTCTGGGAACTAATCGAAGTGCATTTCCTAATCTGCTCCAAGCCAACACGAGAACCATTCGGTTTCTGAGTAAAAAACTTGAGAACTGGCATTTACCGATTCGGTTATGGATTCTTGACTTTGAATGGATTTCGACGTTGGCTCTTGGATAGAAATCAGTTCAAGATCAAACCCTACAAGTCTGTTAATTGATAAATTTTGCAATAAATAAATAAATAAATAATAAATAAATAAATAGGGTTAAGCATTCCAACATAAGCATGCCATTAAAGTGTTCTCGATTAGAACTTTTGCAAAAATGACGCATATGATAGATCAATTTAATAAATAAAAAAGGGATAAAAAAAATTGTAGGCAATTGCAAGGTCGACTGATTCGATTTTCGGTTAAGTACAGGAGAATTTAGACTCTAACGGAGGAAGTTATGGGTTTCAGACCTGTTTACCCTAAAATCGATCGCTACTATCTATCCATTAAGGAGTGCAGACCAAGTTGGAAAAGGTGCACACTTGAGGAAAAACCTCCACTTCGAGGGAGCAAATGGCAAAAAGTCACCTCTTTCCAATCATTTTCTTATATTAAATGCTGCCTCTCACATTGATATTTGTAAAAACAGCACGTGTCTTATCAAAATGGGGGAAAAAAAAAGGTATGCTTGGTTTGACATTTTAAGTGAAAGACAGCTACACTCTTAATGGTTAATATCGAGAATAACCTCAAACTGATGGAGAACGGAAAAAAAAAAACAAAAGCTAAAATGTTTGGTGCATGTTTAAATTTGGAGTTTTTGTTATCATAAAAAATAAGTTCGAGGTATAAATGGATCCATGGATACAAGTCTGGGCCTTTTTTATGCCACAAAAAAAAATATTTGAGATAGATGTATTGCAAGAATGCAGTTTGGAGTAAATATATCGCACATGTATAGGTTTGAGGTTTTTGGTGTCAAAAAAATTGAGTTAATACCACAAAAAAAAAATCATAAATTGATACAATTGTGATAAATTTACATACAAACTAATCTTTATATTACTAAAAATTTCAAATTAGTACACATGTGACAGATCACCCAAAACCTAATTGGTATAGGCATGGCACATTTGCTCTCTATTAGCATCTATCAAATTTTATAGTGAAATTGCTAAAGAAGCACTAATCGAATTAAATCAATTCAGATAGAAAAGAAGATCAATAGAGCACTAACAAAGTTAGCACACACTCATTTCGTAAGAATGGATTAGAAAAGGCACGTAATAAATGGAAAAATATCCAAAAATTTCTTAGCATACTGTACTTTTCTCAATTCAATCTTAAACCATCTAAGTTTACTAATTGATTCCTGAACATTTTTGCTTTTTGTCAATTGAGTCAATCTAACCATTTTTTTTAGAAACCGCCAGCGTGGACGCCGGTTGTCCTATGTGGCAAGGCCGGCATTGGCATTGGCGTGAGCGATTTTTAATAATATTTAATATTTTTTGAATTTATTGGTCAATTTTAATTTTATATTATTTTTTAATGTGGCCGCAAATGTCGCAGAGCCCTCCTCGGTAATAATAAGAAAAGGAAAAGGAAAAGAAAAATTTTAAAAAAATTGAAAAAATTTTATCCACTTTAACGCCGCTCGTGCTATGTAGGATGGCTGGCGTTTACGTTAGTGATTTTTGATTAAAACTGATCAATAGACTCAATTGATAAGGTGTGGGATGCAATTAACAAAATTAAAAGGTTTATAATTAAATTATCAAAATTTCAATAGACTTAAGATTTTTTGGATAATTTTCTTCGTGATGGTTACGTGAAGCATATGCATGTTTTTTTATGGTCGAATAAGCATATGCATGTTGAGAAGGAAACGACGCACCCACTCAAATGGACCCCCTGAAGCTTGACGTTTACGTCCCCGAATTTTTTTTATTAGGGATAATCATGACATTTGCCGTGACTCTTATGCACTAGATCACAATCATTGTGCTAGATATCCTTCAAGAGATAGAAAGAGTCTCTCGTCTTTCTTTAATGGAATTCGGTAGTCCATAAACTTTGACAGCAATTATTGCCCCAAATTAAAATGTTGTTTTATTAATTAATTATTCTAAGCGATTATTATTAACAAGAGCCATTTATTTTTGCCAAAATAAACGAAGTATAAAGAAAACAAAATAAACCTAAGTATAAAGAAAACAATTGATGGACTTGGACTGCTTCTCTACCATCCTCAACAATATTATTGTTCACCTTTTCCATAACCTACAATGACGAATGATAGCCGGGTAAATGCTAACGTTTGCCCACCGACAAGTTAATACATATAGATTTTGCTTTTTTTAGAAACTCCAAAACAGGCAAGGCTTCGCCTTCACAATGAAAGATCTACTAAAACAGGATAGAAGCCTGCGATGTCGTTTTCGGAAAATGAACCCTTAGGTACCCTAACAAATTGCAATTTTAAATTTATCCCATTTACCTTTTATCTTAATGAAAATTTTCCAATTTTACGATCCATAAAAAAAAGACCACGAGAAGGGGAGAATGCTATCTCTAGTACTAAACAGAGAGAAGCTGCTTTCGTGGTATGACAATACTGTAGAATTATTAGCCATTTACGATCTCCAAATTATAAATATTTTATGCCCAAATATGCGGATAATACGTTTGGATTATGAATTGAGACTGTACCGTTCACGGACGGGTGCCAAAATAAGAAGCAAACCTGGGTCCACCATTCTGGTCAAGGTTTAGGACGCAAAGTCGAAAGAACTTTTGTGAGGTGGCTGGGATCGAAGCGAAGGAACAACATTTATGTGTTTAAATTGCCCCCGCCTACTCCTCCCTCATCCTTCTAAACTCTATCCTCTCTCCGCTCACACACACACACACACAACACAAACCCCAAAAGAATTTCTGTAAAAGGATAGGAGACAGTAGTACTGATCCGTAAGAATGGAGGGAATGTCCCTCTGCGGCTACTCTGACCGGCCTATGGGAGGAAATGGGAACTGCGCGATTCCATGGTCCTCCTCAGCCTCACCTTTCAAGTTCTGCTCATCATGCTTGGGGCACACCGGAAGTTACCGGGCCGACGTGTGGCTGCTGAAGGCCGTTAGGCGTTTTTGCTCTGGTCCATGTGCTACTTGGCAGCAGACGCGACCGCCTATCTACGCACTGGCAAGCGATAGCGTCCCAGGACTCAAGAAAATGCAGCGCGACCTTGGTGCCCGCTGCCCTTGCCGAGGAGCTGGACCGCAATGCCCAGGATAGAATGACCGCGCCCCGTTCTGGGCGCTCGTTCCTGCTGCTGCCACCTGGGCGGCAGCCGGTGAACCCCGGACACCTCACAGCCTACGCCCTGAGGGGATAACGAGCTCTGGCTGCTGAGGCATTTTTCTCAGGACTCGTTGTCCAAACGGTAGGCACGCTGCTCATCTTTTTTCTTCATCCAGGCGGTTTTGACAGGACTCTGAACTTTCGGTTCTTCGCCTTCTCATGATTGTCTCGGCCTCATAAAGTACGGCTGAGAGAGGGTTCTCACGTTCATCCGGGACCCGCGGCAGCAGCGAGCAGCATTTCAGGAACTCGAATCCCCGACACTCCTTTCCATTACTCGAAGATCATAGAGCAATATAGTTGTGAAAAGGAGGCGCGAGGGAGAGGGAGGGAGGATAGGAGGGCTATGAAATCCACGCCCGTACGTAATTAATTCGTATATGAGGGTGATCGAGGTAGCCGACGAGGCCGAGGGAACACTGGCACAATTCGGAAGGATTCTTATTATGGAGGAATCTTTTGCCTGCGAGAGGGAAGGCCGCCGCGCCCGCCCGAGGCCCGCGCCGGCGCGCGGACCTCCAGTCTAGCGATTGGATGAAATGATGTGATGAAAAGTCTCTTATCGATGAAACTTGAAAGAAGAGAAATGAAGAGGAAAAGGAAGAACAGAGTGGGAAAAAAAAAAGTGGGGGAGAAGCTGGGAAAAAAAAAAAAAAAAAAAAAAGAAGAAAAAAGAAAAAGGAAAAAAAAAAAAAAAAAATGGAAAAAACAAAAAAAAAATGGTAAAAAATGAAAAAAAAGAAAAAAAAAAAAGAAAAAAAACAAGGGGGAAGAAAAAAAAGAAAAGAAAAGAAAACAAAAGAAAAAAAAAAAAAAAAAAAAAAAAAAAAAAGAAAAAAAAAAAAAAAAAAAACAAAAAAAAAAAAAAAAAAAAAAAAAGAGAAAAAAAAAAAAAAAAATCGGTAAATTGGTTTACTTGCAGCCCAAATCTCTTGTTTAATTAGCCACCACACAGCCAGAAAGCAGACAGAACAGACAGAGGCACCACCTCAGCCAGAGGCACCCAGACAGAGGCACGTCTCTCCCCATCCTCGCCTCCGTCGGGTCGTCCAGGATTATTTATGGATCTTCGGAAATTTCGCGGAGAAGAGAGGGCACAGGAGGCAACCGTCGGCGGAGAGATGTTTTCGGATTTTTTGTTTTCGGATTTTTTCCGGCCCCACGCCGGCCGCCTCTACCCCCCCGGCGCCTTTCCCTTTCTTTCCTTCCTCCTTTTTTCGCTTTCTTTTCTCTTCCCCGCCCCGCGCTCTCTCTTTTTTTCTGCCGGCCCCCCGCGCCCCCCCCGCCTTTTTTCGGGGGGGAGAACAAGGATCTCTCTTACCTAAGGAAAAAGATGAAAGGAAAAAGGGAAACGCAACCCGGGCGAGCTTGGTGGGTGGTTGGGTGAGTTTAGCCAACAGCAGCTGGGGGGTAATGGGTAGCCACACAGGCCGAGACCGAGCAGCTCCGGGGGGATTTTTGGTAGGGGTGGGTTAAGGGGGGTAATCGCCGGAAAAGGTTACTGGGGGTTAGCCAAAAAAGAGCTGGGGGGGTTAGCCAACAAAGGGTAGTTAAGCCAAAAAGAAGTAGTGGTTATAGTTTGGGGGGTTATAGTAGCCATTGGTTAGCTGTAAGCTTGGGGCGGGTCATAGCCAAACAAAGAACCCTGGATCTCAACCAATAAGCCAATTTATAATATATAGCCAACAAAGAAAAAGTAATCTGAACTGAAAGTAGGTTTAGTATAGGGGGGTTAAGCTGGGGGGTGGTTTAGGGTAGCTAGCTGGGGGGGGGGTACGGAGCTTCGGGTGGGGGTAGCCAAGTTTGAAAAAGAAACAAAAGTAGCCGAAAGCTACCTGAGACGAGCAGCTGCCGAAGGCTGGGCGGTATTATTTAATTATAGCCATAATAGCCTACAATTATAGCCAAAAAAGAGAACTTAGAAAAACTGCCTGAGACCCCAAAGAAGAAACTTTTTTAAGCAAAAGAAAAGAAGATTAAGTATTATTAGTTTAGCCAAACGCGGGTCAGTAAGCCCTACCCTAGCCCAAATAAAACAAATAGGCTACTTAGCCCAAAAGACAGATCAGATCATCACGTAGGCCAGAAAAGAAAGATAGCCTAAAAGTAAGTTATTATATGCTGAGACGATTAGCAGCCTGGGTGGGGGTATTAGCCAAAGTATATTTATGACTATAGATTTGGGGGTTGGGGGTATACAGCAACCAAAAGACGAAAAAAAGAGATAATTATATTTTAGCCCAAAAGCCAAAGAAAAAAGAACTAGAAGAACATGCCAAAGTATTATTATATTAATTTACAAATTTAGCCAAAGGAAAACAATTAAGGACAGCTGTGGGGTAATTTTTTAACGTATATATAGCCCAATTAGGTATTATTAGCCAAAGAAGATTACGGGTAGCCAAAAGACACACATATATTAATCTTTAGCCCAAAAAGTTACATAAGGTTTATTTATTAAAGCGGGGGGGGTTATTAGGGGTATGCCTTGGGGGTATATTAAGCCAAAGACAAAAAAAAAGAAGACCAAAAAAAAAAAAAAGAGAAACACCGCACATAATCTGGCCCAAAGAACCACCACCTAAAAAAATTTATTGGGGGTAGCCAACAAAGAAAAACTGCATGGTTTAGGGGTTTTATATATAGCCCAAGAATATATTTAGCCAAAGAAAGGAACCTGTCTGATCGTCATTTTCCGGCCCGGCCCACCACCGCCTTTTCCTTCTCTTCCCCTCCCCCCCGCCTTCCCTTTTCACTCCTCTTTCCTTTTTGCTGATCTCGTCGTCGTTCTCAGTTCGTTTGCTTCTTAGTTGCCTTTGTTCTTTTTAGCTTCCAGAGGGAACGCGACCCCCCTCCGCCGAAAATCTCCGACGCGAGCGCCGCGACATCCCCGGCCGCCCTCGACGCCGACCGCCGCGACCCCGCCGACACCGCGGGACAAACCATCAAGACAAAGTAGTCCATACTCGAGGGATAAAACTTTTTGTCTCATGTTGGTATAAGGGTTGGAATCAGAGTTACGAGATTGAACTGGGAAAGGGACACCTCACTCTAGACCACTCGAAGGAACTGAGGGACCTCATGTACATTTCTCTACACGAAGGCAATGGGATCCCAAAAATCCATGGGTTTTTGGTGGTTTGTTTTTGGTTTTACTTCCCCGACGCTCCGTGAGAGTTTATTAGTTTATAGCGTCTTTCACGGCATCGGCATGGCCTGGGCGCCTCAGCTTCTTTTCCTTTTGGACAAAAGGACAAGTACTCCAAGTCAAAGTCCAAAGATCATGTGACCCTTTGTACGTTGTGTTGCTATGGGGCGCACAATCCAAATTTTCTGGGAGATTTACGCATTGTTTCGTTTCTTCTCTTCTCGACGAAGCCGAGCCGCTTTCTTGGTGGCCTCAAGGCTTCAAGGACCGCACACCATATCTGGATATTTGTCGGAACGGTTCTCCTTCCAACCACTGTTAATAACATATAACCGCGCCGCAGGTGGTCCGGTTGGTGGTTCTATGGCGCAGGCACCCAGCACCCACCTCACTGAGCTTCGCCCTCAAAGAGGAAACACCTCTGTTGCCATCCAATCCTTAGAGTGCTACACGTCGACGGACGGTGGAAGGTTGTTGAATAGTATTGTACAGGGGGGGCGAGGAAAAAAAGTGAGCGACTCCTAAAACAAGTACTTGTACAGGGCGCGAGGAAAAAAACGAAAAAAAAAAAAAAAAAAAAGGTGAGCGACTCCTAAAAACAACGTGTCCTGGAGCACATCTCAAAGTCCCAGCAAAGAGGCTGAGAGAGAACGAAAAAGTCCAGATCAAATGGCCCTTCAGGGGTCATATCGTCCTCGAGCAGGGAAAAAGGAAAAATTTATTGGAGGAATCTCAAGGGGAGCATCGAGTTAGAGTTCGACCAGAGCATCGTCTCATCTGGGCCACATTGCGACACACCCGAACCCTCCGAACTTTTCATGCAACCCGGAAGAGGGAAGGCTCTTCCAGAGGCTTCCGAATGAGCAAAGCACCTGTCTCGATATATGCTGTATCTTTTGGTCATGTTACCTCCTTCTCTTGCCGATGGAAAGTTTAGTCGGTGCCGCGTCGAAGGTAAGAGAAAAGTGTTGGTTCGAGGGGAGACCACGTATTGTAGGACCGCCAATGGAATTTCCTGAAACGAGCAGAAGCAGGAAGAAGAAAAAAAGGAGGGGAAAAAGAAAGAGGAGGAAGAGGAATAAAGGAGAGATGCACGGAACGGAAGGGAGAAAAAAACCGATTTCGCCAGAGAGTTTGTTGTAGATACGCAACTGCGCAAGGTGAACACACAGGTACCGCTCGAGGTGGCGAAAGGAGGGACAAAGAAGGCAAGTTCAACCTGTTACCAATGAAGGGGATTGCCGTGTTCGCGTTGCAGTGGAGAAAAAAAAAAATCGATGGTTGAAAGAGAGAAAGAAATGAACACATCATCATAAGTACGTTGTGGGTGGAGATGTGGAGAAGTTGGGAGATAGATGATGCTGGGCTTTACGCAAGCCGTCAAGTGCAAAGGGCCCCTTCAGCACGCCTGGCAAACTACGACGAGGATGTGAGTTCCTGACTCACGTTTTGTGCTTCCTCATGGCCTCAATTTCGGCGTCTTTTTGACCGGCCGAAGCACTTCAGATACCGCCGGCCCCAAGCAATCGCCGAGCTGCTGGGTGATAGCGGGATGGGATTGAGGACTCATCTCATGCCCCAACTCTCCTTGAAACCATACGATGTAACCTGTTCTGTTAGCTACGTGTGTTTATGGCATGACCGATCATTTCTACATGTAACTTGCATTAGCAGAATAAGCAAATCCGTCCTGAATTCATCTCCGTTTGCCGCCGGGCCGGATTTTCATGAAACGAACATATTTAGGATGAACATTTGTTCTCTTTACACTCTTCTGAGGGGAGAACTTAAATCTTGTGTTCGCTTCAACTCGTGAACTTTTACAGGTCGCGATCTTCTTTGTTCTTCCCACGCTTTTAGCATGCACAAATCAAATTCCCTGTATGGTTCTTTCGAAAAAAATACAGGCAGCTAGAGTATCAAACTGTTTTAGAAACTCCTTTTGAATTGGGCACTCTTAACCCCGAAACATCTCCAAAACCAAATTACCAATCACACCAATCAAAGAATAGGCATACAGATGCAACGTCTCCTGACCCCAACATGAAACAAGTTGCATGGTTTTGGCCGCATCTTGAGAAACCAATCTCATCTTCACCACCGATTCCTCTAAAGGCATTTTCTCTTAACGAATAAATGAACGAAAAAAACAGAAAGATCTTAGATTTTGCCATGTAGGATGAACGTGATCCACGTGCTGATCCCGGCCAAAATTGATCGGAAAATCTCAATTAGCAAATTGTGAAAAGGTTTAGGACTAATTAAAATGTTTGGTTGGCCCCAAAGTGTAATAGATTTAAGATTTTTTGGTAAGTTTTCCTATTAAAAATGTGTAGGATTATCTAATAAATTTTTTCCATATGATGAAATTTTAAAAATCAATTAGATATTCTCCTAATTCACTAAGAGGTTTAAGAGAACTTAGATATCCCATTCAAAAATTAAGACTGACCTTTGAAATTTCCCATGAATTGGGTTATGTTACTAACAGACGTCTTACCTTATTCAGAAAATGATTACCATCTATCATTCTATTTTCTAAAAAGTTATATTACGCAATACAACAGCTAATTAAGGTCATTAATTTTCTAATCAATGATGGGTCAATTACTTGTAAATGTGATAATCATCAATCAGGTTCTTCTTCAATTTGCTGCTTTTTGTTTTCTAACACTGCATCAAATGTGGAAGCTTAAATCCTCTAATATAAAATCTACGTTTGATTGCTCCCCTCATTAAATCAAAAGGGGGGGGCTTTTATATGCCAGGTAAATAGAAAATGCGTTGAGAGAATTGCAAGATATTTTCCTATGATTTTTACCACCTTCTATATTTAAAACCCACCAATGGACTACAAAAAGTATTTTGGTGCACAAAGTGGAAGTCCATTGAGAATTTGACAAGTGGGCTCTCTCGTTGTCCAATACATTTCTACCTCTCAGAAAGCCACATCCAAAGATTTGTGGAGCAACTCCTCTTAAGAGAACCTCGGAATTAATATGAAGGTAATTAAAAGAAAATAAAGAAGAAAAAAAACAACGTTATATCAGATTTGGCCATTCCCTTTGTCTAGACTCGTCCAATTTAGAAGAGAGGGCTGGCTTTCGTTGCTCCACAGGCCTTTTTGGGGCAATCCGTGTTCTAGATTCGTTTCCCAATTTTGGTTTGTTACAGAACTTGCAAGTAATATAATAAGGAAAAATTTCGAAAAAAAAAAGACCGAAATAACTTCATTTCTCAAATTAATGACTGAAATTGACCTTTATTTCAAAAAGAAAGGTTTAAAGTACGATTATTCTCTCAAAAATAGAACAATTGAAGTGGGATATTGTTTCAAACATAAGTGCTGAATGAAAGTAACCTTATCATATCAAAAAGAGAATGACTTAATGTTAATATGGAATTGAGCCATTGAATTTTTTTAATTAAATATGAATTATTTATTTTTTCGTTTTTTTTAGTTATTTCTGAAAATTAAAAAAAAACTAAAAAATGAGAGAGAGAGGAGAGAGAGAGAGGAGGAGGATGAGAGAGAGAGAGAGAGAGTAGGCGGGAGGGGACAAAAGCCAATGGGACAATGACACTGGGAGAGGGCAGCGACCCTCCCCAGGCCCTCTACCGATTTCGACAAGCTTCATGGCCTCACCCAGTTTTGGTTGTGATGTCGACAAGGTCTCCCCAGTGCCCCCCTCTCGCTCATTCCCCTCTTTGTTTCAACTACAGGAAATAAAGATTCCCGCGACTCACGTTGGGGATTGTCTTCTCTCTCTCCCCCCTTTCCTCTCACTCCCTCGCCCTCGTGCTCGGTGACCATCATCGACCTTGGCAACACTTTATCAAGCTCCTCCCTTCCCTCTTTTCCCACCTTCGAGCCTCCATACGCTCCCTTCTCACTCTCACCCCCCCTACATTTCTTCCCTCCTGCGAGCCTTGTTTTCCCCCCACTCTAGGTGGGACCACTCCCAGGCTTCCCCCGTTCAGATACCCTGTGTCTGGTTTGTATGAGGCTACCGAACCTCATCGAGCGTGACGGTGACGCCCCCCTAACGACAATGGTCGCCACCCCACTAGTGTTGGGCGGGGGCAGCAGGCCGCAACTACTAAGCGATTGAGGTCAAATCCCTCCCCACCTATGTTCATCTCTCTCTCTCTCTCGACTCTATCTCTCTCTCTCTCTCTTCTCTCTCCTCTCTCTCTCTCTCTCTCAGTTTTAGTTTTTTCATTTAATCTAATTTATCGAAATTACATTGTTTTATAAATATTACATTTTGAATTAAAAATGCCATTTGATGAATCGGCTAGAAAATTTGGCCGATCGGCCATACGGCGATGGTCAAAAAGCCCTTATTGAAATAATCATAGCCAACCTTCAGACTGGTTATTTGAGGACACTGTGATACTTCAAACCCTATTTAGAAAAACAAAGTCCACTTTATGCCTTATTTAAAAAAAAAAAAAAAAAGAACATTTGGGCCAATTTTTTGAAATTTCCCAAATAATAATGTTTTTTCCAACAAAAGAATAAACACCGAATTTC
>JAGVVM010013557.1:0-11544 GCA_019149425.1 Psidium friedrichsthalianum
CCACCACCAATTCCCCCCTGCGTACGTAGCATGGTTTGACGTCACTTATTCCAATTTGGCTGGCTGTTGCGACCCCCTCCAATATGATGATTTTTATTTTATTTTCTACTTCCTTGATTGTAGATGAAGATGAAGTTTTTCAATTGGGTGGATGATTAAGAAGCTGAATTCACAGCATCTTGAGAACCAATTTCTATTGAATTCGTGTAATTTCGGTTATTATTTTTAGCCTATTCATATTAATTTAGGGGGAACGCTTGTCTAATGAAATTCGAATTCAACATTGTTTCTACGACATGACACATGCAACCTTTTTTTTTCTTTTCCAATTTTAGTAATTGCAACTACTCCATTGATAGGTTGAATTTCCTTTAGAGGACATTACACTTGTTACAGTTTTTTTTTTTTTTTGGTAAGGATACACTTGTTACAGTTATGTTCTATATATGTTATTAATAACAGAATTCTATCCATTGTTATCCATGTCATGTCCTTTGATATTCTATTATACTCCGATTTCTTATAACTAACTTCTTGTACATCTTTACCTCAGTCTAAATAGCTGCTTAAACGAGGTAATTTGTGGCAACTACCTTAGAAAGAGGAGATCCAGAAGTTTATTTTATGACCAACAATACTTGGCACATGAACTCGACACGAACTCGACACGGCAAGACATAATCTGACTCGAAATTGACATGAATCGACACGTTTTCATTGATCTTTTAATGAAAATTACTTTGCAGTCGTATTGAAATGATGGGAATAATCGAGACAAGTGTAACACGAAAATGTGAATTGCTGCCCCTACGCATGATTTATCTTTTGAAATATTGCCATCCCTCGCGATATCGCTGATTAGTTGCGCTAATGAAACATTAAGTATCTGCTATGGGTACCTAACGGCTGTCCTGCATCTCTCCTGATGAAGGACTTATTTCGTGCGAAGTGGACTAGTCAAAATTGTACTTTAAGGCTTATTAGAAAAATATACATACTTGGGCTGCAATTTTTGTAGCTTTCTCTATGTAAATCTTCATATCTTCAATTTCCAGAGCTTTTTGGCTCTTGTCTTGGGTGTCGTCTATCAGCTTAGAAACAGCTTATATACCAAATTATGTCTCCTTCCATCATACATAACCCTTCTTTTCTTGGCGGTTCTAGGGTTAAGTGATTGTCCTAAATTAGTTTTGCTGGTTCAGATTAAAGACTCCCTTGGTCTGTGAATGAAACGTTAACAATGCTGGAACTGAACAATTTCGAAGAATTATTGCGTCATAACTTGATTCACAAGGTTTTTACCCAGTTAATTTGAACTTGAAATCTCGAGTTTCTTCAAGATCAATGATACCAATCTGCCAAGCATTTGTATTTCTATGATTCCCCATTCGTAACAAAGTTTCGCATGTTTTATACTGATTTTTTCCTCTCGATTATGAGAAGAACTCTCATCATTTTTTCGCGTGTGGCATCTCTTAGAGCACCGCGTCATTGTCTCACGTAATGGTCCCGCCATCCGACAAGCCCTAAGGGATATGAAACCTAACCTTCTGTTTTGCAAAAGAGAGAAAAAATTTCATGTCCGTCGACATGCCGTACACGAGATATATGAGAAGCACCGAAGCATTT
The DNA here is from genome assembly GCA_019149425.1 of Psidium friedrichsthalianum. NCBI lineage: Eukaryota > Viridiplantae > Streptophyta > Magnoliopsida > Myrtales > Myrtaceae > Psidium > Psidium friedrichsthalianum. The sequence goes on from JAGVVM010013557.1 coordinate 1,630, forward strand.
CTCTTTAGTTAATAACGTGGATCCGTGAAGAGAGAGAGAACCATAATCTAGATTTTACTAAGTGGTTTGGCACATTTTAGGGAACCATCCTTTCGATTGTTGCTTTTCAAAGCCTTGGCACGTACACAACCCTATTGAGATGACTATAAGCATATTTAAAGACCACCAAAGTACTTCTTTATGATTTGCACGCATGCATGCCAAAGGAAAGAAGATGACCATGACCCTTGTTTAGCTACAATTCATACTTCCCATCGATAGGAAGAAACGGTACTCTCACTCTTAGGTAAACAGTAGGAGGCAACGCCCGTGACCGCTAGAGAACTTTATAATTTGGGTTTATATTTTATTGGTAACTTGGGGTTGAGCTTATAAATAGTATATATGATCTCTTTCTCTATAATTGATGATCATAACGGAGAGGTTGGAGATGTTAATTATAATTAAATCTTTTGCTAGATGTAGCCCTACTTTAAGAATAAACAATAATAAACCTTGTATCTCGATCTTTCTTTTCTTGCGTTTACTCTTTATTTCGTTGTGTTTATATGCATAATCTTAACAACCTTAACCCTATTTAATCACGTAAATCAAGAATCTGTCTTGACATGGAACACGAGGTATTTCCAAGAATGCCTCATCCTTAAGCCATATCAAACGTGCATATACGTAGATGTCTTTTAGAGAGAGAGAGAGAGAGAGAGAGAGAGAGAGAGAGGTGGTGAAAGCGAGGGGGTCTGTTGATTGATGCGAATCGTCCACCACACGATGATAGCGAAGATCCAAGAAGTGACTTTTGCTTGGATAAATCGCAAGCCGAGCTTTGAAAGTAATGCGATTATCATTTAACAAAGAGAGGGAGGATTCGAAGATTATCATTATAACTTAGCTTTAAGGAGGAGCAAATGGAGTGGCCAAGGGATGGGGCCCTACCACAACACATACACATCGACGAGAAGGGGAGGGCAAGTTTTAATTGCTGATTCGGGAGAGAAGAGAAGCAATGGGGACTTGGCCTTCTAAAGCAATGGTTGGTTAAGTGATTAAGTCATGGATGTAATGTCACTGCTTTGGGAGCTTTGTCCAATTAGGATTAGATTATGTTTAAAATCAAAATTGATGTGGTCCTCGTGCTCCTGCTTATGCTGTTTGTTCTTCTATTTATATTTTAATAATGCTGTGCTACATCACCATGATTAATAATGATTTTAATCCTCCTCTCTGCTGTACCCCACCATGAATCTTCACATGGACCCTTTAACCTTTTCTTTTGCTTCCTTTATGTGAGGTGATCTTTCTCGTCCCCACCACAAATTCTCCCATGGACCCCATTTTCTTTGGAAAAATAAAAATAAAGGGTGGTGCTTTTTTCACTGTCACTATGGCTAAAACGCTCCATAGCACATTGTTTTGACAATATTGACCTTTGTGGGTCTCACCTTTTTTTAGCATTCTTCATTGCTTTTCTTCTTTCTCTTTTTTATGTTACTTTCCTTCTTATCATTTATTCTCATGTCAATAATAGACAAGTTATTGACACCGAACATTTGTCACCGAATTCGACAAAAAATAGAAGCCTGTCACTGGGCACAAAAGAAGACGTCTGTCATTGACACAAGCAATTGACGTAGTCGAAGCCTAGATTTGCATAAACCTCTTCCTTACCCAACTAGTCCTCTTCCAGATTCACTTCTTCAATTCAAAACTATTGTAAGTGAAAAAGACCCATCTCATATCTCTTCACTCTTCACCTTCATTTCATCCCTTTTGCTCTTTGTTGTTCGTTTTTCCATTTTGTATCAAACACTTCGATTGATCGATCATGAAGACAAGAAAAACCCCCCCATTGAAGATTCAAATCCAAGAGCTAAACCGCTCACCCAAATCCTCATCAAACTCATTAGCAATGTCTGCTTCTCCATCTTCATCTTCTCCATCCTTATCATCATTGTCATTGCCAATTCGCCATCACCTACCCGTCTCTAGATACATCACTGGAATTCACACATACTCTCACTTAGTTCTTAACCCAAACCAAGAATTCCACATTCAAGAACGACAATCATCTAAACTTGCGAGGATTTGGCCCTCCTCACCCCCACAATCTCTCCTCCTTCTGTATCGATCTAGGTAGCTGAGCCGCCATCACAGGCGATTGAGAGGACTGAAGAGGTGATTGCGAACTAAACCCTTATGTCCTAGCCCTTATGCAATAAGGAGGCTCCGTTTGTCTATCAATTGTTCAAATTTCCATGCTTTGATCGCCGTTAAGAAGTTCAATGCAATAGCCTTTAGGTCAATTGTGTTCTTGGGTATCAAACTCAGGTTAAAGATTCAAAAATCAATGAATGCAAAGTGGCATGAACGACAAGTGACAAAGGCAAACCATAAAGGAGAGTGTTCTTTTTTCCTTTTCTTTTTTTGATAGAACTACCAAGGCTTGAACCATGGTCGGATTAAAAGGGATGGGAGAACTAAAAAGGAAGGAGGAAAATGGGATCCATAGCAAAAGACAGAAGTAAAAAAAAGTGACATCATAACCAAACAAAAAGGATTCTTAAAAAAGATAGGACCCACAATGGTTAATATTGTCCAAATATTTTAATTGGAAGTGTTTTAGCTATGGTGGGAGTGGAAAAGTGCAGCACAAAATAACTTCTTACACCTATTACACTTATATCAATTCAGTTCCAAATATTTTAAATTTGTCAATTGAGTGTTAAATATTTTTACTTTTTGTCAATTGAGTTCATCTATCCAATGTTGTCCAAAATTCGCTGATGTGGACTCCAATTGTTCTACGTGGGACTTCGTTGATGATCAACAAATGTCACCAGCCTCAAGCAAGGTCGCCCTCATTGGCTTGGAGAGGACCGCCCTCGTTGATCTAGCGAAAGGTTGCCTAGGCTAGGATTGCCCTCGCTAGCCTAGGCTCGAGCATCCCTTAGTGGCCTCAAGCGAGGCAATCCTCACCCGAGGCCAAAGGCCTCCATCGGCCATTGACAAGTCTCATCAGTGGACAACGGAGGGAAAAAGGGAAAACATAAGGGAAAAAAAAAAGAGAAAAAAAATTAAAGGAGGAATAAAATAATAAAAATTCAAAAAAATATCATACTATTGATTAAAATTATCGACGTTAGCACTGGTTGTGGCACATAGGATGATCAGAGCTCACGTCAGCGATTTCCATCAAAATTAACTGGATGGACTTAATTAACAAAATATGAAAATATTAGGATTAAATTGAAAAAAATTAAAAAATTTTAGACTGAATTGACAAAAGTGTAATTAGTTTATGACGTTTTGTGATAATTTTTTCATCTTCCTTAGTTGGAAGTTTGGCCTCAAAACTATTCAAAAATATCTCTCTCTCACACACACACCCCTACACAAAGGAGAGATGATGAGTACCAGGCGGAATCTGGCTAATCACTTTAACCTAATCGTGCTTTTGCGAAAATGTGGAATGATTGAAATTGGATTTTGTTGTAGATTGCAATCATATTTGCCTGATGTTGGTATCGCCGGAAAACTGTGTACGGCCGGATTTCATTTGGAAAGCCAATATATCATGCTTCAGACCTTTATTATTGTCGATTAATTTGCCAATCACTTTATGTGTAAACATTTTGATGGTTTTGGACTTTCTTTTCTTTTATTCTATATTGATTAGGTTATTCGAACTAGAGGTGACGACTTGACAAGTAGTTTAGACAAGGTCGTTCCGTTTTGTTGATAAAATGAATTCCGATTAGTTGACAGTTACCTATCAAATCTTGCTCGATAGCTTGATAGGAAAAAAAAAATTATAATTTCTGCGGATCTAATGAAACGTCACTTCTCAATATTATATGACAAATAGATGCATTTCGATCGGGGGATGATTGGAGTCGCGAAAGATCCCTTGGGAAGCGTTGATTGAAAATTTCCTTTCGAGTCTTAGATCTCCCGAACCCTTAGCTCGAAGATTGAAATTCTAGAAAATTTATTTTAGAAGAAATTATTTCGTCTGATTGGATCATTGCCTAAAGCGGGTCGGGGAAATTTAGCAATCGCCAAATGGTCAAGTCCGGCCCAATAGTGGCCCTGAGGTGTAGAGAGCCTCAAGGACATAAATGCGAAACAAAAGGGACTGTGTGGGTCTGGTCGGGCTGGGTGGTGCGCTTAAATGAACCATTTGGCAAGCCCGTCAAACTTGATCCATTTATTCTGAATCGGGCCCAGCCGAACCTGATATGGACAGAACCATGGCTGCTCGTCTCTTCTCTCCTATGCCAACTGCGGAGGAATAGTGTAGGTATGCAAAATAGATTGAAAATAAATGAGAGAAGAACAAAAAAAAAAAACAATGGCCCAAAAAAAAACAACAAACAATAACTAGAGAACCGCCATACTCTTCCTGGAGCTCGAATCCGCTATTCTCAACGTGCACCCTCAATTCTTCAGCCACATCCGGGTCCGGGTTACGAACCGTGACCCTTTGAAGCGAATAAGGCAGTGTAGCATCTTCCGACAACTGCATCAAAACTTCCCACTCTTCCATATTATGGACGTATATCCTGTTTTGGAAGACCATTCTGACAACGCCAGCCGAGTATGCTTCTTTGGCTAACCTCGACGCTGTTTCCACTCTTTGAACCTCTCTGACCATCGCACGAAAAAGAAAAAGGAAAAAAAAATAAAACAAAAATCAGAACAAAAGAAAAGGGCATTGCCAAGTGAGATCATTCACTGCACCTCCTCGCATTGTGCATATAAGGTGTAAGCACGCGGGTGTAATCAACGCGGCGAAGCCGCCGCCGCCGCCGCTCGTTGGATTGGATGACCTTTTCCAGAAGAGAGTGAAGGGGATCGACAGGAGCCAGCACGCGGGTGTAATCAACGCGGCGAAAGCCGGCCGCCAGGCCGCCGGCTCCGTTGGATTGGATGACCCTTTTCCAGAAGAAGCGAAGTGGGATCGACAGGAGCAGTCTTTGTCTTTGTGTTTGAAAGAGATATTTGGGAGCGTGGATTTTTACTTGGAAGGAGAGAGGACTGAGCTCAATGTTGGGCTCCGATGATTTTTGGGCCGTTGGATATTCTCGACTGTTTGGGACTGTCCACGAAGGACGATGAGGCCAGGGGCTGTCATGGCTCGGTTTGCACTCCTCTCCCAGGCACGCTTCTGTTTGCAGCTCCTCGTGGAGGGGCGCTCTGAAAGGTAATGAGAATCTTTCATCCTGACAATTTTGTTATTTTGTCATGATCCCCTGACTTTATTTCTTTCATGACTTTTATCTTCTCCAGACAATTTTGTCTCGTGATTGAATGACTGATTGGAAGGAATCTGGTAGGGCAAAATTTCTTCAATGAACATCTACATGCTTCTATATGATATAAAAACTAAATTTATGAACTTGAAGGCTGCGTGGCTTCTTCTCAACATTTCTTCAATGGCGGCCGTCGTTCACCCTAATAAAAACAATTGATGTCAAAAAAACAATTGATGTATGAAGCCGAGATATTTCTAGTTTCAATTTTCTGAAGAATTATCTTTTAAAAGTTATTTTTTCAAGAAAATTGACGATATTTTTCGATATTTTGCCAAAACAGAAAAATGAATGGAAAAGTACTTTTTTTGCAATTTGGTACGGAAAATTCATATTTTCCTTGAGAATATTACCAAAAATTTCAAATTCTAAGTTTTGTATATATTTTTTCTTTTCATTTCTTTCTTCCTTATCGGTCACAGGTTACAAACACGACCCGGCAACTAGTCACATGCAAGGGATGAGGTCGCCTAAGTCCAGTGAGCTCAAGCCTCGCCAACCTTGTGCGAGGCTCCATCTTGTCAAATTTGGTGAATTCGGAGCCTCATCGTAATCTCAGAAGAGGCTCCACCTCAACTCAATGAAGATGAATAGGAGAGGAAAATGTGGTCGCTCTAGCTCATGGTTAGGGTTTTGTGAATTGTGTCAAAGCAAGGCTCGATATGATTGCTGAGCGCAGTCGCCAAGAAGCCATCACTATTGCCTAGATTCAATTCTCTTGGTGATCGAACGGGGAAAATCAAAGTTAAAGGTATGGCAATCAGAATCCTCAAATCGGCCGCTATTGACGGTCAAAACAAAGTCACAATGGCAGAGTGCAAGCAACTCCTCCTTTGACTGCGAACCTAGTCGCTGGAGGACTAGTCTCACACCCACTCAGGCCAGCTCGGTCAAATGTGGCTAGGTGGACAACTCACTTGAGATTTAGCAAGGCTTGAGCTTACCAACCATAAGTGGGGGATGACTCGCCAAGGCCAGTGAGCTTGAACCCCGCAGGCCTAGGGGAGCTCCACCTCGACTTCCATGGAGATAAGTCAAGAGGAGAGAGAGGTCACTCAAGGTCGTGGCCAGGTTTTGCGACATGGTATCAGAGCAGCATTGATAACCACGGAGAACTTTGCAAGAGACAAGTTGTTGAGACCGATCCCCGCCACATTTTTTTTTCAATTCTCATGATGATTAAAAATCAGCTGCATCCTTGATGCCAAAAACGAAATCATGATGGCAAAATGCGAGCAACTCCTCCTCTGATCACTGAACCTAGTCGATCAAAAGGACAAATCTCGCTCGACTCAGGCGAACTCCGTTGCCAGACTCAACGGAGGTGGACCCTTGCTTAAGGATGAGGCTCGAGCTTGCCATCCACAAGCAAGCTCGTCCCTCACCTATGGCCGTCACCAATCGACCAAAGAAGAGAAAAGAAACAAAAAAAATTTAAAAAATGAAGGTGAAGGAGTAACATAGACGAAAGAGGAGAAAATAATTTCCTCTTTTCAAAAAGTGAAAATCATTTTTCCTTACTATTTGAAGGTATTTTTTCCATTAACGAAAATATTTTCCTTAACTAATTTATTTTCTATTAACCAAACAACGTAAAATACGGAAATTTTTTTCCGTAAAATTGTCTTCCTAAAATAAATGGAGCCTTTAATTTTTAATCAATTTGTGCGGTACATTTGGACTTCCTATTTTGTTCTACATTGATTAGTTTATTGGAACTAGAGATGATCGCCTGACTGAGTGGCATAGACACGGTCGAGTCCGTGGGGTTGTGGAAAGTTGGGGCGCGCGCATGACAAACACTTCTGCTTCAGACTCATTTCTAAGCAGAAAGTTGATTTTTTTAATTCTCATTCAGAAATCAGAAGTTGATTTTTTCACTTCTATTTCAGAAATGATTTCTGAAATAAAAAAATGTGTTTGATAAAACAAACAAAATTTCTACTTTTCACGGGGCGGCGGCGCGACCGGTCGTTGGCGGCCAGCGACCGCGTTGCGGCCTGCGACAGGCGGCGGCGGCGGTGGCCGGTGGGTGTCAGGCGGATGATCGGCGGTGACGCGGCGGCAACACGCGTCGCGTGATGATAGTTATCCAAAATGACTTCTCTTTGAGAAGCTAACCTTTTATAGCTTCCTGGAGAAATGACTTCTGATGGAGAAATTGACTTCGGAAGTAGAAATTTTAAATTACGAACCAAACGGATTTCTGCTTCTGAAGAAGTTTTGTCAAAAGGATTTTAGTGATTTCGGGCGCGCATGACAAACCATTCTGTTCCAGAAATAATTTCTGGAACAGAAATAGATTTTCTATTTCTGCCAACAGACAACAAAAATTTTTTGTTTCTGGTTTTGGGCCAAAATTTATTTCTGGAACAGATTTTTTGTTCCAGAAATAGAAAACAGATTTGCGTTGCCAAACGGTTTCTGTTCCAAACCTATTTCTGGAACAGTTTGGAACAGAAATAGAGAAATAGAAACGTTTTCATGCGCGCCCCTTCTCTGCTAGAAGTTGATTTCTCTGCTCAGAAAATCACTTCTGGCAGTTTATCATGCGCTCGCCCACCCTTAATCGCCAAATGGTCAAGTCAGGCCCAATAGTGGCGCTAAGGTGTAGAAAAGCATCGAATATATTATGAAAACAAAGGGTCTCGTCGGGGATGGGTGGAGCCCCTACGGGCCACTTCTCAGCCATCAAACCTGATCCATTTAATTTTAATTGGGCCTAGCGAGCCTAACACTCAAGCCTGCCTAAAATAAATATATCAAAATTCTCAGGCCGGGCTGATCTTAATAATTAGCTTTTTCCAAGCCCGCCCAAAAGCGTCCTTTGGTCACATAGACGTCGTGAAATATTTTTATGTACACTGAGAGATTTTAAAGGTTTCTTTTGACATCGATGTTCTTGAGAAATCCGTAAATACTTTTTAAACAATGAAAGTCTCATTCAAATAATATATGTCGGAATTTAATTGTAAAAAATCAATTTAATAGAATGTGTATAGATGTGTGCGAAGGATAGTAGGCTTTTGTTGTTTCATTACAAATGAATGATATTGGACAACATTTTCTTGAAAAACGAATTGCGCATGATCTTTAAAAAAAAAAATGAACAAAATTATTTCGAGACGAGGTTCGACACCGGAAAATATTTAGAGGATGAGGTTATTATCTGAGGAGATGGAAAAATATGTTTCATTCATAATTTTTATTCCAAGCGGGCACATACAATTTTTTTAGGAAATTATTTTTCAAATTCATTAATTTTTCTATGAAACAATGCGAGCCGTAGTGATGATGGATTTGTAGTATGACAACTTGCGCCGTTTGGAAGGCATGAATTGAGTCGTTAATCCACAACTATGTATTTTGTTTACAATGCCCCACATATGATATAAGGATCAATTTGGTTTCACTAATAAATTTAATAATTATTGAAGAATCAATTCAGAGAATTATTGATATATTATATTTGTTGAAAATTTGAAAAAAGGAACTACAAAAAAAAATTACTACGTCGAAAATGGAAGTATGTTTCTAATGACCAATGAACAATATTGGGGCTAGGACTTGGGCTGGGCACTGAGGTCAACAAAAGTCTGGGCCCAATACCATGATGCTTATGGCTGGGTTGCCCTAGCATTTCGATAGGTAGGGTGCTAAGAACGGAGTTTTGCAACGGCAGCATTGGGGGTTCAGCTGGTCAAGTGGAAGTGTATTCTAGTCAAGGGCAAGTTTTACTCTATATTTTTGGAGAGTAATTGTCACCTAAATTTTTGAGAGAGAAACATGTAATTATTCTTCACTTAAGTGTAGGTTTCCCTGTTAGTTTAAGAAAAAATGGTTTCATTAACTCATTCTCTTGAGTGATTCAAAATGCCGGTAAATTGGGGAATGAATTCTGGAGAAAAAAAAAAATTCATTTTAGTAATTTTATTTATTCCAAAAAACAAACGGAACCTAAGTTCGATTTCATATTTTCTTGTTGAGAAATGTTAAAAGGCGAGTCTTAGAGTGCTTTAATATATTAGGTGTGAAAAAATAACTACACTATACTTATTTCAGAAGTTTTAAGAACAAAGACTTAGGGTCTGCTTAGGTACCGTATGAGTGTTCCAAAAAAGTGATCTGATTCAAAAAAACACTTTTTTGGAATTCTGTTCTATTTAGAGAATCAGAATGCGTTTGGTAACAACATAAATTTTTGGTTTTTTTGTCCAAAAGTAATCCTAAAAAATTGGAATTTTTCTAAAAAAAGTGTTGTGCGTGGTGGGGAAGAGGCTGAGGAAGTCCACTTTGAAAAGTGATCCTAAAAAAAAAGTGTTCTTTTTTGAGAAAAACTTTTTTTCGTTTCTGATTTTTGTTCCAAAAGTGTTCTGGGAGCAGAATCAGAAAACAGAATTATTTGCGTTTACCAAAGCATTGTTTTCGTCAGTTCCCAAGAGTGTTTCCGGGAGAACAGAAACAGAAGAACAGAAAACGTATACGAAAACAGACGCTTATCTTCCAGCCATACATGCGATAGTGGGTTCAAAATGGACTGGATACAAAATTTGGAAGTGGATGATGATTGCGACCCCATGACTCCATCCAGAATGGCACCTCCCAA
>JAGVVM010013559.1:0-11408 GCA_019149425.1 Psidium friedrichsthalianum
TTGTTTTGCCAATAGTTTTTAGAGGATTTCAAGGAATTTGATTTTTTTTTTTTGTGCAATCCAATCCTCGAAAATTTTATAAGTATCGACTCTCCCACGCGCAGATCGCTCCTTCTAATAGTTTCAATTAAAAAGAGGTGAGGAAAGGGCAACGAGATTGTTTGGGTGGTAGGGAATTTGCACTTCACATTCATCATATCTAGGTTCAATTCCGATTGCTAGCAATCCCATTGACCGGAGTTCACAGGAAATTATCAAATCTGTCATCAACATAATGTGTGGATGTATGTTCAGTCATAAGCTTTTCAATTTAAGAATGTAATCTAAATTTTGTTGCGCAATTTCCAAGTAGTTCTTCTGCTAATTGCCTTCGAAAATCCGATGTCCAGTTATCGTTATCCATCTTACATGACGCAACTAACGATTTGAAACGCTTCTCAAAACTACATGTTTTTGCATTTTTCTTCTTCTTCCTCCTCTTTTTTTTTCCTTCTTTCTTCCCCTACACCAAACGATTTTGGAGGCTCTCGATACCTCAGCCAAACTGAAAGACCTCGAGTTCCACCTCAGCGTCGAGCTCTGCCCCGAGTTCCGCCGCAGCGTCGAGCTCGAGCTTTGTCGCGGCATGTGGGATGAGTGATTGTACTCCGTGGTCCGTCACAGAGCTTCAATTTGCTTCTTTTCTTTAGCTTGTGCTAAATTTTTGATTGGTCAGTCGTTGCTTTCACATTCTTCTCGTTGCCACAAGTTAGAATAGGAATGAGAGAATAACCTTTGATTTGAAGACTCGAGCTCAGAGCTCATGGATCCCAAGCGACCCTCAAGGCCCTTTTGCTGCTTTTTTTCCCGACTGCGCGGCTTTCAAGAGATCGATTTGGAGGTCCACTCCTCCTCCTTTGTCAAAGCTGTATCCGTCGAGATCTCGGCCAATTCGATGGCCACGGGTCGAGCTTTCATTATCTGTAGATTGGGCAGCTCGCGTCAGCCCTAATCAGAAGTTGTACAATCCTTGGCGTGTGATTGCCGTGATGGTCAGTAACCTCAAGCAGATTGAGCCGCCATGGACATGAATCGGAGATCTCTAAGGAAAAAGGCTACATTTCTGGGGGGAAGGAATTAAGAAAAAGGAAGGGGAAAATTTGAGCAATAAAGAAATATAAAACCACGTCGTTTCATTCTTGTCAAATCATCAACATGTCACCTAAGTCAACCAAATGGCTGAATCGTCATGCCAGCTAATAGCAATTTTCGCAAAGTCCACCGTAAGTCTTCAGTGTTAGTTAAATCCTCTTACTTTGGAGTGGATTAACTCCCTACCTCCTAAACTTTTAGTTTTACGTTACAAAAGAGAATGGAGTCAAGGAAAGAAAGAAAAGTAAAGAGTGGGCGTAATACTTTTATTTTCGAAAATAATTTCTTTTCACAAATAAATTTTTCTAATTGTATTCCTTGGATAAGTTTTTGAGGAGAAAAAAACGTTTGGTAATTGCGCAAAATAGAATGCATTTGGTACGACCAAAAAAACTTATATTCTCAATTCTTTCAAGTAATTATGAAAATATCTGTGGAGAGTAAACAATTCATGTTAAGATAAAACTGAACTTTTGTACCGACTTCCTTGACAAGATCTTAGAAAATCCAAGCTAATAACTAGTAGGGTGTGTCAAAGAAAACTTAACGGGTCCTACCCGACCCGACCAAAAATTTTCATGATTTTTTTAATTTAGTTTTGGTTGGGCTGGCTTATGCGTAAATGATGTCAGGTAGTCTAATGGTTTAAGTCCTGTTAGACCAGTTCGCAGTAGGTTTGGTTTTGCTTTTTTTTTTTCCCCCTTCTCATATGCATTCCCAATTATTCTAAAAAAGCACTATAGTTGATCAAAATATAATATTTAAGACCCATTTCAAAATTTAAAATCCGTAACCCCATCCTCCTCATCAACTCTTGCCAGACAAACCTCCGACAAACAAAAAATAGAAATTAATAAAACTCAAACATTACTATAATTTTTTATATTAGCTAAAAAGCATTCGAATATGAATTTAAATGTTCTTTCATTATTGTCAAATTTTCATGTTACATATGAATTTTTTGGTGCATCTTCTATAAGATGTATTTGAGGGTGCTGAAGAAAAATCTTAACGTAGAAATTAAAAAAAATCAAATCAATTATTTTGATTTTATCTTGGCATTATTTTGATGATAACTAATGAAGTCAAAGGTACACGTGGTTTTTTGGAGAAAAAAAATAATATCAGCCTGGCTCGACCTGATGACTTAGATATATGCGGATCAAGTACCGAGTTGGATCAGTTTATGCAGAGCTTGTTTTTTAAAATAACATTATTTCTCTTTTTTATTTCTGAAAAAGTTAGATTTTTTATTTTTTTTTATTTATTTATTTTTTGGCCTTGATTTATTACGGGGAATATAAAAATTAACGGATACATTGATTTATGTTATTTTATTTATTTATTTATTTCGGAATACAAAGGAACGGAGAAATAGAAATTTTAGCAAACGCTACCAACAAAAAACAAAAACCAATCATCGTGGAAATCACATTGAAATAGCAAAAGGCGCGTACGGCCTTTCCTTTCGCTCCAATGAAGCCACGCGTTCGCCCACCACCCAGGTCTTCGTTCCCACGGCAAAAAAAGCACGCACGGCAAAGCCACCATCGTCACTCACTTTGCTCTCTCCACCACCACAAGCACTCGTTCTCTCTCTCTCTCTCTCTCTCTCTCTCTCTCTCTAGAGAGTTCCCGCAATGGAGGCGGTGTCGCAGCTCGTGTGCTGTGGCGGGATGGAGCCCCTCCGTTGCAACTTCCCGGCCCAAGCCTCGCCGCCGGGCCGATTCGAGGTTCGGAGAGCGCTGGCTAAGCCGGTTCGCGCGGTGGCCGCGGATCGTAAGCCGGTCCAAACCGGACCGCCTAAGTCTCCGTCGCCGCCGAGCACCTTGAATGGGTCGGCGTCGTCGCGGCCTCTGCAGTCCAAGCCCGTCAACGGCGCTTCCACGGTGAGCTCTGCAATTCGGAGTAATGAAATGCTGGTTGCTCTATCTTCATCTGATTCTCCGTGTGCTAACCAGGTTCCTGTGGAGTTCGATGAATACACTGTTGTTCTGATCGATTATTTGCAGATGAAGAGTTGACTGAGCTGGTCATGAACGCAATACTCTCGTGCTCATTTCCTCCGATATGTCTAATTTTCCTTTTCTGCCGGTGGAAGTTTCGTGTGTATAAATTTCGGTTTTGAGGATGACCCTGAGAAATTGGGCAAAATTTATATCTTTTGTATGTGCAGTTTGAGAGAAGTTTAGTTATTTCATCGATTTCATTGAGTTGATTCGGGTATCGGTCAATTTACCTTTTCTTCTTTACATGTGATGGCAGAGAATAGGAGATGTCTCGCAGGAGATTAAGAGAGTGAGAGCCCAGATGGAAGAAAATGAGCAACTAGCAATACTCATGCGAGGCTTGAGGGGTCAGAATCTGAGGGACGCACAATTCGCGGATGACAATATTCGACTTCGTTTGGTTGAGGTATGACGTCCTCTCTGCAATTCTCCTGATAAGTGATGAGCCTTAGTAAAACACCTGTGATGTGCATTTGTCATCACTCGCTTGTGTTGCCTGGAGCATTGATGCTTCTGTAGTTTGTTTATTTCTGTGATAGAATAGCTATATTTACTTGTGCATAGTACACGGTGATGCAAGAAATGCCAATACTTTACAGGTGGACGAGAGCAGTGAGTTTTGCCTTTGGTGTATGATCCTGCTAGCATCTCTGCTTACTGGGGAAAACGTCCACAAGCTGTTGCTACACGTGTTGTCCAGTTGCTATCTGTTGCTGGAGGGTTTCTCTCCCGCCTCGCCTGGGACGTGATAAAGAAGAAAGTTAAAGAGGTATTGCTATTCCGTTCTTTCATCGTGTATAACCTTTGGTATGTACTTCTGTTGCTGACTTAAGTATTTATTTGAAATAAATATTTTTTTTAATGTAGATAATACTGTTTTAGAAATTCAGAGATCAGTTATCCCTTAATCTGGTCATAGATGAGCTACGAAGTCTCAAAAAGCTAAATATAAGTAGTTAAGGACTCTGGAATAAACTAATGTCTTGCGAGTGTCTATCTTTTGATCTTTCACTGGCTTCTTGTTTCCATTTTGCAAATTATTCTGCATCTCTTTGCCTTAGTTACCTAACGGTTCAATCTTTGTCAGTCGGTTGTGGTTGTGTGTAAAGTTGAGAAATCATTTCTGCAATCAACTTCGAAAATCGACGTGCAAATCATTGATTCTTATTGGTGTCTATGTGCTTTGATTCCTGTGCTCATCATCAGAATGAAGTTGCTAGGGCAATAGAGTTGAGAGAATTGTAACTTCCTTGGGTCCAGCCTACATAAAGCTTGGTCAGCATTGAGCATTCGGCCAGACATTCTTTCACCTGCTGCGATGACTGAGCTGCAGAAACTCTGTGATAAGGTGAACATCTCCTCCTCCTTTACTCATTGTATGTGTACAATGCTTCTCATTTTTTTTTTTTTAGTTTGTATGTACCCCTCAAATTGATACCTCCACTACTGTTTTTATGATTTCTATTGCGGTATTCGTGGAAATTTCAAACAAGTAATTCACTTGTTTTTCTTCAATGATATAGAAGAGAATGGAAAATGTGAGGTTTTCAAATCTTGCAGAAGACTCATTCAAGGGAATGGAGATTTAATTCTCATTCATGATTCGCGAGTATGGATTGCAAGGCCTTAACACCAAATTTTTTTTCCTTAGATTGATGCTAGATTTTGTCATGGAATCTTAAGCCATCTTACGTCATTCCATAACCTATTTTGTTGTTTACGTGAATAGGTCCCCATGCTCTGACAATCTGAGTAGTCTGGTTCGGGTTCTTCTGCATTCGCATTGCTCCATTATCATTATCATTTTTGTATGTCATGGCCAATTTCATGCTCTTTATGTTCGTGCTGGTGTCACCTCTGCAAATGTGGATTGTGGTTCCGTTGATTGCCATTAGCTGGCATTTCCAGTAACTTATCCACAGTGACCTGTGTTGTGGTGCTTCATCTTCATAGAATTATATTAGGTGACGGCCACTTCCATGGTTGATGACTGCTATTGGCTTGACCCCTGGTGTAGGCTAAAGGCAACCATTACATGTTCTTATTGTTAACATTCCACTTCCTGTTTGACCCAATTATAGACCGTCAGTTTCCGCTTCCAATTGCAATTTTGGCAGAGTAATACATGGTGGAGCTAGAATCCTGTTTTTTTGCTCGTATCAAGATCATTAGTTTTTGTTTGTTGTAAATTTTTGCAGTCTTGTTGAAATGGATCGGGATAAGTTTTTCTTTTCTGCTACAGCCCCCACCACCACAACCAACACTGTCAAATTCCACGCAGACTTTTCTCTCTAAGAGATCTGCTGCATGGAATCAAACCTCTTCCTCTTCTGGACTGGTTACATAGATCGTCTATTCTTATTTAGCCATATTGCGTGGACTTATGCCTTGTTCCAATATATGTGCTGGATTCAATTTTTAACAAGTATTGTTTGCTTTTGTTAAAACATGTCAAGGGCAGTCCAAGTGGAGATAATACGTAGTGGAGCTAGAATCTTTGTTTTTTTTTTTTAACTCGTATCAAGAGCATTCAGTTTTTGTTTGTTGTAAAAGTTTGCAGTCTCATTAAAATGGATCGGGATAGTTTTTCTTTCTACTACCAGCCCCACCACGACCAACACTGTCAAATTCCACGGAGACTTTTTCTCTCTAAGAGATCTGCTGCATGGAATCAACCCTTTTCCTCTTCCGGACTGGTTACATAGATCTTCTAATGTTATTTAGCCATATTGCGTGGACGGGGGGGGAGGTTTATACATATTGGGTCAATTCTGCACAGCTACATAACTCTGTTATGTGTTAGTGGCTTGCACGTGATGAGGGATTTTTGACCGGAAAAATGAGCAGAATTTGGAACACTTGTCATGTGGTTGCCCATCTCTATGTTAGGTTTGAGTGCATGTCTTTCCATTGCTCAACTAAATGATGATTATCTGGAAATATATGACTCTGCATATGCAACTCTGTGGCTGATTCGTAACTTGAATAGTAGTGGTGAAGTGTAGACAAATGCAAATATGGAGCCTCTCACTTTCTGTATGCATTTGTCTGAAAATATCATCTCGTTTGTTGACATTTCTATCTGCTGAAATGTGAAGGTTCCTTCATTTCCCGATGATGTAGCTATGGCACTTATTGAGGAGGAGCTAGGTCGACCATGGCATGAAATCTACTCTGAACTTACTTCTTCTCCAATTGCTGCAGGTATTCTTCATGATTTACTTTCTACATTGTTTAGTCAATATTAGCTGTTATTAATAGCATCTCTCTTTATTTTACAAGTGACTGGTATTCATTAGAGGATATTTATCGTTGAGATCCGTGGCAGCATCTCTTGGACAGGTATACAAGGGCAAGTTAAAAGAAAATGGAGATACAGTGGCAGTTAAGGTTCAGAGGCCTTTCGTTCTTGAGACTGTGACTGTTGATTTGTTTGTCATACGGAATTTGGGTTTGGTTCTTCGGAGGTTTCCTCAGGTATCATTTTATATGTCATTGTTCAGGTGGGTGTGATAGCAACAGCAACCAATTAGTAGTCTTCAATCTTTTCATGATTTTCTTCATTTCCCAGATCTCCGTAGATGTGGTTGGGTTAGTTGATGAATGGGCTGCCCGCTTTTTTGAAGAGTTGGATTATGTCAATGAGGGTGAAAATGGGACACATTTTGCTGAAATGATGAGGAAGGACCTTCCACAGGTGAGATTAATTCCTTGATGACGTATTTGACTGCAAGAACTAGGAGTTATATAAAATTCTTTCTCATCACTGCATAAGCCATAAGGTTAAAAATCTGTGAATTTCAATAATCACATTTTTACTTTCTTTTAGTTAGTTATTCTTGTCTAGTGCTTTTGAATCATATATATTTCATGTATTGCTTTAGGGTGTTTAGATACATCCTATTGAATGTTAGTGGGGCTAGGATTTACTTCTAGAGGATCTGTAAAATTATGTAAGACCACTGCTATCTGTTTTAAAGGTTTAAGCAGCTAGATAAAGGGGCGGTTTAATATTGAATTATTTAGACTCTCCTCCACCCTCAGGGGTTTGCTGGACTTTGGCTAAGACCCCAACATGGAAATATATAATTGGGGAGGCCAATGAGGGGCTTGAAAAGATTTGAATTAGTTGTTTCTGGTCTGATATCATGTAAAAAAAATTTTGGTACCTCTGCCAATTGTTCTAAAAGTATAAGCTATTAGATGAAAGCATGGTTTGACTTTTAACAAGTTAAAAGGAATTATTATATTTGGATGCAAAAATAACAAGGCCAGGGTATAACACGATATGATGTAACTACTATTTGTCTCATCTCTCTTTCTCCTGTTTTGTTGCTCATCGCATGTTGGGTTGTTATTCTCGGGTGATAATCTTCCCAGGGAGGAGCATCTTTTTCTCCTAAACGTTATCTGATCTGGACACATAAATCATGTTTAGGCTGCCCATGGGATATTTAAACTAGCTTGACTGCTGTTTTCTGATTTTGGGTGTGTTTTAAATTCATGACTGGGATGGGTTGATTCTTTATTCTGCAAGATATTTCCAAGGCTTGGTTTAAGAGGTCAATGTGGGCTCATGGGCGTACTTATAGAATGTCATATTATTGTGAAGATGATCATCTTGAATTTTGTATCATCCTTCGGCTGATGATTATTAGTTGGCATTTAGTTGAGGAAATGACACCACATTTTGCAGAATGATAGTGGCTACTTTAGTTTTTCACAAAGCAACTAGACAGCCCAGTCGATATAAAGTATGAGTTGTTAATGTGACAAACCTCCTTAGGAATAGCAATCCAAAATGCACGCCTTTTCTTTTCCAAGTTTAATAAACTATTGATAGGAGCAGGGAATCTTGTAATTGGATGAATTTATGTTAAGTGCTTGCCTGCTAATCAAGTAAGTATTTTCTGCAGCTATCAAAATCATGTGCACATCTTCCTGAAGTTATGGAGTTTATTGTTAGTGACTTTGCTTGATCTTTTGATTATTTATCATTAAAGGCTTTTCCCAGGTTGTCATACCTAAAACATACACTAAGTACACTTCAAGGAAGGTTCTTACGACAGGATGGATAGAGGGTGAAAAGCTGTCACAGAGTAAAGAGAGTGATGTTGGAGAACTGGTTAATGTTGGAGTCATCTGTTATTTAAAGCAGGTAAGCCACCTGATCTAGTGGGTACTCATGCCCTTATATAGGAGGACCTTTTGCTGTGAAACTTTGAGTGCGTCCTACTTCTACTGTATATCTTGTCTTTTGCATGGTTAAATGTTCTATCTAGGTCAATGAGCTTTTTCAGTATGTTCATTTTGTACAGTATGTTAGATGCCTCACACATATCTATCCTTTAGTGTGGTGAAGTGAGGACGCCTGTATCCTTTTCCACAATTCAAAGGAAAATTTTCCTCAGTTACATTGGGGTACTGCCACTACAATCACTAATCAGAAAGAACCTACCAGATCAAAAGGATGAAAGACAGATTAAGGGAACCAATACCCTCACAGCTGTGGTGGGAAATCACAGAACCTGGTTGCCAACTTTGAAGCCACTTTCAATTTGGTTATGGTTATACTTTTGGAATGGATTTGCTTGTCCTTTTTGATAGGAAAAAAATAGGTAATTGAAAGCCAATGTGGCACTTAACAAAAGCTACAGGGCATGTTATATGCATGGCATGTGGCATGTCACGTCAACGTTCCCTTACGTTTTAGTATAGAATGAAGAAGTAAGCCCATTGGAAATGCTTAACGAGTATAGTGAAATAGTAACATGAACAGAGGTATAACTGGTGCAATAACTTGATTGAATTATTACCTCTAGGTTGAATGACCAAAGTAGTGCTTGTCCTTATATCCTTCTCCATTCCAATTTTCGAAGATGATCCTAATCTTTGGAGGCTTTAAGTTTTTTTTTGGTTTGATCAAATCTCCTGAAAAATATTTGGAGATAGTAACCTTCCTTTTTTCTTTAATTTTCAATGTAACTGTTGTTCATTTGTATAGTATCTGAAAGGAACAGTTATTCACACCCCTTGGTGCGGTTGTTAGAGCTGACATCTTACTCTCGTAATCGTTTCGTCGAAATAGGTCACGGCTTGCAGATTATTTCTATTCAGTTGCTGCTTTTCGTTGGAAATATTCTCGAGAGTTCGTTGGATTTGGGATTGGCATTTCCATTTTCTAAGAGTCTCGTGATTGTTATCATGCTTTGGCGAAGTTTAGCTCAGCCTTTAGTCCAATTTTATAGGATGAATTTGCAATGGCGCACATGTTCCTACCACCCCCACCGCCCCCCCCCCCCCCCCCCCCCCCCTCCCCGAAGAGTTGATGCTGGACAGCTCAAATAAAAAATTCAATATATGAAGGGATTTGATTGCTGAAAATTTAGTTTGTGGGTTTTTTTTTCTCTAATTAATGATATTAGGCTGTGTATCCAGCCAAAGTGTGAGAGTGGCCCTACAAGAAATTAACAAGCAAAACAAGATTAGTAGTGAGAATGGAATTAACAGCTGGTTTGAACTCTTTGTTTTGCAACTTTCATTAGAACATCTACCGCTGGTAATGAGAAAGCGGGGGGAAAATTTTTTTTGAACAGTGTCGTGTTATCTCTCCTTGATATGAATATTGACAGAGTCTAGACTGCCATCTGATATATTTGTGATATGAGGAGAGCAGATTTGGATGTGTCTTGCTGCTTATGCATAACATCGACAGATCATCTGTACTGTTTGTGAATAAACTCCACATTAGTCTTTTTGTGCTAGTCCTCACGATAATAAACCATTGATCTCTTTATGTAAAATTGCATGATTGCCATCTTCTAATTTCTGGGAAAGTAAACTTGTTTCACATATTTGTACCTCAAATGTGGTGCTCAATGATACCTTCGTTATAAAATTACAAAGGAATTACTAATTCATTCTTCCTGTCGCAGTTGCTTGACACTGGATTTTTTCACGCTGACCCACATCCTGGAAACATGATTCGTACTCCAGATGGGAAGTTAGCCATTCTGGACTTTGGTTAGTTACTTTTGGGTTTTAAAGTGAATTACTAGTATCATGAATCCTCAGCTTTTTTCCCCCCCTTCCCCCCGTTTTGGCTCCGTTTTTCTTACAACAATTGCCTTGCATAGGTAACCAATATTTTTAAATAAATTCATCTGTATCCAACATATTAACTGCTCCAGGAATTATGCTTTTGTTTAGTTAGCTTCCTTGGTGTTAACGTGTTTATACTACTTGTACCTTCTCTATTAGATACAGAGAAATAAATGCTTACTAAAATGCAAAAGAAGTATACTACCTGTACCTTTCTCTATTAGATTCCCAGGAACACTCGCTTATTGAAAAGGAAAAGAAGAGGGAAAGATATAGAGGGATGAAATTTATGCTCGTGCGGAAGTTCCCATTCTTATTTTGTTTCTTCAGTGTCTCAGATACATAAGATGCAGATAAATTCAAATATTACTGTCCCTTAGAGATATCGTCAGTTTCTTCATGAGAATTTTGTATATTTCAGGAAAGAATATTGTAGGATATGCACTTGTGCTTCCCAAGGTGATATGTGTTTGTTTTTTCTCCTATAGGTCTTGTTACAAAATTAACTGATGATCAGAAATACGGAATGATTGAAGCAATTGCTCATCTCATTCATCGAGACTATGACGCAATAGTCAAGGACTTTGTAAAGCTTGATTTCATACCTGATGGGGTCAACTTAGCACCAATTTTGCCAGTTCTTGCGAAGGTTTTTGATCAGGCCCTTGAAGGTGGAGGGGCAAAAAATATCAACTTTCAGGAGCTTGCATCAGATCTGGCTCAAATAACCTTGATTATCCATTCAGAATACCCCCTATTTTGCTCTTATCATCAGGGCAATAGGGTGCTGGAGGGTATAGCTTTGGTTGGAAATCCTGATTTTGCCATAGTGGATGAAGCTTATCCTTATATTGCTCAGGTGAGTGGAATTATCCTCTGTACTATGGTAGTCTTCTACCTTCATCTGTGAACTCATACAGTTGCCTGTCTATATAATCTATTGCATAACTAATTGGAAGTTTCTTTTATGCCTGGACGCTGTATGTTATTATTGCTTTAATGTGAAGTCATTTTGTGCAAAAGTAAGGTTTCAGTTCCTATCTAACATGGAGTTGGTTAGTTTGGTTTTACTTTGTTAATAGAAAACCTGATTGCAGTGATTGTGTTTTTTTTTGCTTTTTCAATAAGTCCTTTTCTCACTGTTTCGACGGTACCTTTTGTCCTTGG
>JAGVVM010013560.1:0-10900 GCA_019149425.1 Psidium friedrichsthalianum
CCTCCTAAGTGCCGAAAGATGCCCAGGAGTACAGGAGGCACCATTTTAGTATCCTGTAACAACTACTACATAATTCCTTCTATCAACAACTGTCAGATAATGACCTTTTACACTAGAAATGGGTTGTCAGATAGGGCTACTTCACATGCCCATTCACATGGCGAAAATACAGTTCCCTATTTGCAGCGTAATTGATGAATTTTTACCGGTTGAAAGTAGCTTCAAGATAGAAAAAGACAAACTATGCAATAAACTGCATTTATACTGCACTAACTATTCATTTGCAACCAGATGGTAGGGGGTAGAAAAACGACAAACAAAAAATTGATGCACATAATTACCAAATGCAGTGAGAACCTGTCTTGATTGTATCCAAAATCTGGAACTCAGAAACATTATCCGTATAATTAATCCAGCTGACGTATATACCTATTTCCTAAAGTGGATGCAAGAAATAACAAAAAAGTAGAGGAACGTTCCTAAACAGGAATTACTCATATGTGTTTTGGCTCCGCAAGTCTCCACTATCTTTGTGTCATACCATTGCTATTGCAATTGACATCATGCCAAGTCCATTCATTACGCCTTCAGAAAAAACCCCTGGTACAAGATCATCCTATAGTAGCAGCAGCAACTTCCATCGACAATAAGAAAAACCAATAACCTAAAACCTCGCATCACCTTGATGTTTGTCTGTTCATCTATTGGAACCAGAGTTGTTGACTGGTCCTTCAAGTTTCCCACGTGTTAATTGTCCAACAATCCATTTTTCTGGCCAATACTAAAAGAGAAAGAAAAAAATCAACCCTGTTAACATACAAGGGTGTGTTAAAAGTCCAACCCAAAGTTTAAGCTTATAGAGTGTGAGAGACGGCAAATGTCAATATAAAGAGCTTTAAAATCTGTTAGTCAACTGTGGGACATCTTCAATACCCCATATCACGTGCAAGCAAGTATGATAACGGCCGCGAATTTTGACTGCGCACATTCACCTGGAGTTTTTTTGAGGATGTTTTTTACCACGCACATTCGCAAAAGGGATAGCACTCGCTCTGATACTATGTTAGAAGTCCAACCCAAAAATTACGTATAGTAGAGAAGACCACATAGAATATAAAGAGGCATTCAGCACCCGTTTGTCAAGCAATGTGGTACAACCTTCAATAGGGTGAAAATTTTCCCAGATGAAAAATGGGAAACCTAACTTGCTGGGGGAAGATTTACGAACGAAAACTGTGTATTTGGGTCTAGTCATCGCACTGTAGAAATTATCAAATTCCTTGGCATACATCCGTTATTAGAAGTAGCAGGAGAAGCAAATGCCACACTTGGTTCAGACTGCCTCAGAAAAATTATTAATTTGGCACCGATGACCTCCTTTGCAATGTGATGCTAACTTCTCATCATTTTTCTTTGGCTCCAAGTGGAAAAATGCAAATGCAATTCTTTTCATTCTTGATGTAAAAGTTGGCTCCCCCTTATGGCACCAAGGTCGTGTTATCATCTCATCTAGAACCACCATTATACGTTTAGTGTTAATGGGTTAGGGACTGCTCACGCTCTGACAGGAAGCAAAAGTGTCAAAAGACACACTTGCACTTCTTTTCTCTGTCTAATTATGAATAGAGAGCAGGGATTCCATGGGTTTGGATGGCAAAATAGCATCTCCTGCGCTGAAGTAAATAGGAAAAATGCCATCCACTCATCTTTATCTATGTTAGCAAAATGAGGAATACCATGGTGTACCACAGGCTTGACTCTCAGGATCTTTCAAACTTACAATAGCAGGTGCAGATTCCACTCAACCTAGCATCAAAATGAAAAGCAAAATGCTATCAGTAGCTTAGGCTACTGATGGAAGCAACTAAAGCAACAAATTGAGATATTTCATACGAGAAAACCAACACTTTTCTACTTACGCAGTCCACCAAAGGAAGATTCTTCTTCTCTCCACAGTACGCAAGCAAACGTGCTAAGCCAATAATTCTTAGCAGCAAGACGCACAAATGGAGTGCACGTTCACTCCGTTTTTGAGAAGAAAATAACCTTTACCTATACGAAAGAAGTATGCAAATTTTAAACGTACACATGTAAGTTACATAAATGAAGAGATGCAAATAATTTATTTGTTTTTATAGGTGATAGAGGGAGGGATAATGCAGGAATCTAGATCTTGGTAAGAGTACCATCATAGACCAATCACTTTTCATGATCGATAAAGATTCAGATCTGCCAGATGACACAGTTCTCTCTTTTTTTTTTTTTTTTTTTTTTTTTAAGCTTTCTCAAGGGATCGAGCCTTTGATCATTGGTACAAGTCCGACCCCACCACCCAGGCGTGACCCAAGGCCAATGCACGACATAGACATCTGGCCATAATTTTCACACATGGATGAACTCATTATACACCCCATGAATAAAAAAGAGTGCTTTTACAGAGTTTGTGACATAGATTTAACAAACAATGTTACCTGTGTAAAAAAAATGCACAACTGATGGAATCAGAGATATTGGAGTTTTAAAAGTTGGGAGACAGTGTCTATTGCAGCATTAACATTCAGGTTGATTGCTGCTTGGATCATTTCATCTTAACAATGAAGAATAAGCATTCTTGTTTCTGTGATGGATAGAGGGTCTGCTGAGGACATTTTAATGCTTATGTAGTGTTGAGTGCTCATATCTCATTCTTTGCAATGAAAAAACCTGTATTATAACAGAAAACGAATGTATCATCAATGGGAGAGAGGAGCATAAACATTGTAATTCTGGAATGCATAAAAAATAATTAGTAGCCTTGTACGACAGCTGTCATGCTTTTTCTTTTTGGCACTGAAAAGCTGGCTGATTTTAAGGTAAATGAACCCTTTCTCAAATCAAGTCAAGCTGCACTGACAAAGTATAGTCCGACCTATCCTAAATGTCACTCAAGATTACTAGCTCAGTGTAAACACAGATGACAAAAGAAAAACAGGAGATATGTACTGGCTGAAAAAATTAATACACCATCCCCAACTAGTAGGATCAACCAAGTACCTTATGAGGGCTGGTCTTTTGCTATAAAAGCTTTTCCCTGCAATATATTTCCCGCCATTAAGTAAAGGAAGCCCAAGAAATAATCACAACTAGCAACTAGGTGAATGAGCAAAATGCTTTAATCTTAGTTGTTTCAAAAGAAGAAGAAGAAAAGAAGTGACTGAGAAAAGGAGAGAGAGATCTGGCATCTGAGTGACATTCTTATGAAAACACACAGGAGACTGATCAAATTTTTTTGAATCTGAACATTATGATATTAACTTGTGAAGATGTTGAATGATCAGACATATTCGCAGCCACTAATTAAAAGAACTTAAGAGATTTTCTGGCTTTTTTTTATGACATAAGTTGCATAATAAAAGATTTCTCCTCCAATGTGAATTGTAATAAACGAAAAACTTGGGGACTGAACAAGGATCTCTCTCTCTCTCTTTGACAGGAGTAGTTAATCACAAGGTGACATAATATGTGCAAAAAGCATAATCTCCAACATTTAGAACAAGTACTAGATCTGCATTCTGCAAGAACCCAAAGAAAAGAATAAAGCACAACACAATTGTTAAGACTACCATCTCTACAAAAGCTTAAACTGCCCAAAAATATGCGCACTGCCCACACTGTATGTGGAGCATATATCTCAACAATCCATCTCAAGTATAAGTCGGACCTTACACGAGAAACTTAGGACATAGATCCACCACATCAAACAACAAAGCAAGGAGTACAACCAGAATCAAAACAACATGAAGTGACCTAAAGCTTAGATACCTAAATAAAACTTAAAAATCAAATTTCATCCCAAACATTAAGGAAGGAAAACAAAGGAAGATCAGCATGTGATCTCTTGCCTCTGTACTATTCCACGTTTCAAGATTAAGATTGGTTCAGAAATCATAGGGGTTAGCACAGTAGCTTTAATACTTAAACGAAGAGGGCAGTCAGGGCCTGATTGATGCAACTTGAACATACATGAAACAAAAGTTAATATGACAGAGATGCAGATTCTATCCTTAGCAACACAGCTGGATGGGACTATTTAAAGCAAACAGCTGACTGATTTTAAATATGGAAGGTAGTTGACTAGAGATAGAGATAAGAGAATCAAAAGGCAAATCATGGGAACTCAAAGAAAAGTAAGCTAATTTTACAATTGGGTAAGTATATTAATGGTGAACATTTTGAAGATCACTAGCTCCATATATTTCATTGGTAATTATCTTTCTCAAAGAAGTGTTCTGCTCCGCCAATCACACTTAGTTTAGTTCTCATTTCTATCAAAACATCAGTTAGGATAATCTTTTTCAACAAGATATGTAAAGTAAAAATAGAGATTGACCAAAAAAAATTTTGAGATTGATGTCCATAAATTTAGTTGTTCCTATCAAAAGAATCTGGATCTGGCCCATCCAACTTATTCAACAGTGCTTCACACTGCAAATGCTATAGAATAACAACAGTGATGATAAATGAAGATGCGGTCAAAACATTATCTTCTCTTCCTACAGTTAGTATAATCTTTTTCTGCAAAAGTAACAACAGAAAAAAGAACATCCGCACTGTCAACATGGATAAGAACAGGTAAGGAATCCATAACTTACAAGTGATTCCTTAGAGTAGTATCGAATGCGAGGTAAACTGAGTATGATCGTTGCAAACCAATCGGTTAGCGCATCAGTACTTAATTCTCCTTCAAACCTGTTAAAATTCCAAGGTAATTTCTACTCACGCTTCTCTTCTCATTTAGAACAAAAAGAAGAACTTGCAATCATAGCCCTTCCATAGGAGAGGCATTTCCACAACTGACACACACCCGGAAATCAAAGCTTACTTAGTACACAAAAAGGGCTAGAAAGTGAAACTCACCTAACTAGACAGTCCACATTTCTACATTGAGGTGGAAAAGCAACAACTGAAGGAATACCTGTAGTAAATTTCTCAAGTTAATAACAAAGCAAATTGAGTGCAATGTTATCCTCAGTACTCTCTCTTTACTGGACTGAAAATACAAGTGTAAAGATAACAAATTCCTCGCTTAAAGAAATAAGTTCAATGCATATTCCTGTCCTGCTTCTCGATTGCGTAAAATTTGTGACAAATAGATGTCAAAGCATATTTCATTCCTCATCTACATAACGCATACTGGATGCATGTCAATGATTGTTCGATACAACCCAATCCGCGAATTGAAAAGATAAATAGGAGAGTATTTTCGGTCTTCCTATCCAAAGAAAACCCATGGTATTTTAGGAAAATAAAGAGTATTTTTGGATCTTTGCCCCCACATGGAAGAGCTGAGAAGATGGACTACCTAGCTTTTTAGACACTTCATCCATGGAGTCAGTACTGGGAGAATTCTATGAGAAGCCAGCAAAGGTGCATTCCTAATGTCCTCTAAGCATTTCCTAGGATCAAAATGTGTTGTTCTGGTTAGCATGAAATATAAATCACACCAGAGGTCTCAGGTTTGATCCTCATTCTCTCCTTTCAGTTCAGCTTATTTACATGATGGGTTTAAACAAATTTTTCATCCACACATTGTGTTTCACATGCTTAAGGCCTTCGTCGTCCTAGCAGCCTACATGGGAGGGGGGATGCTGATTTGAGACATAAAATCTAAACGGTGTTGCTCCCTAAAACCTTAAATGGTTGTGCAATCAACTTCACACAGATTCTTGTTGAAATGAACTTTTGATATAGTGGCAAAGGCAAACCTTCCCTTTTCCTAGTTGACATGTAAAGAGAAAAATAAAGGGCTTCGTTATTTAGGTGACCTGATAGATATTTACCTTCCACATGGTCCAAAAGATTTCTATCCAACACAGCCAAATTCAAAACTAATAGTGATACATCAAAGTATCTTACCATTCCTGTAAAACAATTGCCCTGTTGGTTTTCTCTCTGCAAGATATGCTGCAAATTGGATCTCACCAAGTTCCACAGCACCAGTATTTGCAACACCATCCAACAGAGCAGCTGAATGTAATTTAGAGGGCAACAGGATAAAGGGAAAGCACATAGTGAAACCAAAGTGACAATTCTTTAGTCGTCATAATTATCGCACATTGAGAAACAGCCACCATCAAGTACTGAAAATTCTGTTTGCTTCAGCCAAAAAATTTACTTCAATTCTCTTTAGATCTAAGGCTCTATTTTTTTTTTGGGAAAATGAATGATTTAGAAAACATTTTCCTAAAATGATCGCTTGAAATAAATAGTGAATGGCAAATGTCTTACATTATCGATAACAACTTACGTCTAAAACAATTTCGTGGACAACAATTAAAAAAAAAAATTCGCTTGTTCATTTTTTAAGCGATACAAGTTATCACTTACAGGAAAATGTTTTTAAGATCATTTATTTTCCATGAAACAAACATAGCCTAATAATTCGAATAACTTTTGAGTGCTGTCCTTGCATTGTGAGCAAAAAGTTTAGCATGACCATAGCATTCCCACTTTTCTTTGTACTATAGGCCAAAAGAAACTCTCAACTATCTTGAAAACTCACAGTCTAATCACATTGAAACTTGAAAGGCAAGGCTTTGCCGATTGTTCATATGAATTAGAACTAGAAGACGAAAATGACAAACAACAAATCTAGACTTTATTTGAGACTTTAAGAAGTAGATTGCAAGAATTATGCCAAAGCACTTTTCTCAACTTAGAGATGAATTGGTATTTGTTGCAAGGTATTCCACCTTTTGAAATAACAACTAGCCACAAGAAGATGACTCTGAGCATTAATGGCACAAAAACAAATGACCCAACATGCACGTCATTGACAGGAAGAGCGATGGGCTTGCACATAATGGACGAGTTCAGGATTTAAGAAAAAGAAGCAGAACGCAACAGTTTATTTCTGAAACTGTGTTTACAAGTTTACAATAGAATGTGAGGAGTAACCATGCATACATCTCAACTAAATATCATGTATAAGTACCGGGGAACTTGGCAGCTCAATTATCCAGAGAAACAATAGAGGAAACAAAATTTGAGTACCAGGAGACTAAGACTTAACAATGAATTCTTGTAAATGAGGAACGTACCTATTCTTTTCCAGATGCCAAAGTGATCAGCACAACACTTGCTCCCAGATGAATATATCTGAGAAAAGATATTTATCAAATAAATTATTCGCCAGACTACGTGCATTGAGAGGAAAATAAAGTAGAAAAAGGAAAACAGGCAAAAAGCACAGAAGCATGCAAAAATCACAAAAATTGCAGTTTTTGGTTTATTTCTGGTTCAATTTAGGTCTCTCAATTTTAAAATTCTGTTAATCCATTCCCAACAATTCTAATCGCTTACACTATTAGATGAAAGAATGGTTTAATATGCAAATATTCCATCACTTCCCCTCAGACGTAATATGGACTTTCACTTAAGACTGAAGAATGGAAATATAAGGGGAGGCAAATAAAGGACCCTTGATAGAACTAAAATCATCCAGCCCTGATACCATGTAAAAAATTCTGTGGAACTCTGCTCACCATTTTAAAAGTTTAAGCTCTTAAATGAAGGCGTAATTTAATACTTCGACATTCTAACATTAATAATGCAGAAAGGTCCCTAAAAATCGCAGCCCAGCTTATCAACCGGCCACTATCAATCTTCCAAAATTTGGCAACTACATGGACCCTCCAACTGAAATGCAAGGGTCATCTGCTTGAAATACTCTAATTGATACCAACTATGCACAATCCAACTAAAGCATCTGTCATGCTCTTTCTCTCGCTCTTGACCATAATTTAGATGCTTCACATGGCAAACCCTATTATTGAGCTGTCTTTTGGGTGTGGACTGATTTTTGCATGTGTTGACGACACGTGAAGCCTTATCTTCCTTCACCATATTCATCATAGAAGATTAATAGCTCGCTTTACCATTTTCATCATCTACAACTCAACCATCCATAAACTGGAAGGATAGTACAGTTTTATCTTTGTTGTCATTCTGTCAAGATATCAGCAGTATCTGGACTTCAATAACCTTTATCATCAAGTTTCTTTACTAACTCATTAAACAAACTATATTAAAGCCCATTCAGGCCCAAGGAATAACTTTGACAAGAAAACATACACCACCATACAACTACGATAGCATAGGCAGCTTCTCTTATCTTTAATATTGTCTATCAGGGTATATAAGGCCAGTGATCGATGGTTCTCAGTTACTTGGTGTAATATTTTGCAATCGACTGCTCTTCCTTCCCTCCCACCATGCAAGCCAAAAAAAAAAATGCCTGGGCAGAGAATAGATTGCATTTGAAATGAATTTGTCCTTATTTAACAGAAACCACCAAATTTCCAACAACAATGGGAAAGAGAAGGACCGATATAAATTGTGAACACGTTAAAAATAACTTGCATAAAAACCCAAATAAGATGTAGATAGCAGTCGTACCATAAATAGCCATGGCCTGTCAACTTCAGATGCAAGAACATCCTTCAAGGTAATGGCATTAAAAGCTTGGTCTCCAGTGTCTGATCAGAAAATGAAGAAATTGCCTATAAGCTCAACCAATGCTTGGTATTGGTGGAAGTTTATAACCACTCCCGATCTAAATCCAAAAAAGGATGACCAAGAAATCACAGCAAATATTCTTACTTACCAGAAGCAGCGGCTTCTAGTAACGGAAGGTGCACTTCAGAATAGCTTTTCCCAACATATAGCTGTTTGGCCTCTTCAATCACATCCTGCAGACAAAAAAGTTAGATGTCATACTGCATCTACATGTAGTCTCCAGTAGACGGATTCTATATAAAAATGTATACATACACACCCATCAGTATTACTAAGAAATACTACTCACACGCTGCTCTTCAATGCCGAACATGTCATAATTTCTTTTCCAAGTGGGGTTGGTCAGCAGCTCATAAGCATAACGAATCTGCAAAGCATGAAATGAAATGGGGCCGATATTCCATGAACAGGAAACTCAATGGCAATGGAAACAGGACACGAAAAATCCTGCAGATGAGAGAAAATAGGATGGAGGAACACAAGAGAAGAAAAGAGAATTCACATATGTTGATTGGTTAAAACTTTATGAGAGAATTTTTTGCCGTAAGTATTCCACTATAACTGCTAGTTCAAGACAAATGGAGAAATTGTAGATCTATTGTGGGATAAAGTCACTAGAAAAGTCATTAACCAAAAAAAAAAAAAAAGTCACCAGAAAAGAGCGATACAACCCAAAGACAAATAAAGTGGCAATGCTAAAATTCCAAAAAATAAATAATTAAAGAGTAATATGATGCAAGTTCACCGTGAAATTGTAGTGGGAAACATGAAGCAACCGCCAGCTTCTCGGCAAGGCACCAATAAGTCGAAGTCCAAAAAAAATGAAAAAATGGTTGGAAGAACAAACTTGTCTGAAAGACAAGTCTGGAAAGATAGACACTATGCTCTGAATATGCAACTTTCAGCAACAAAAAATGATATCCGAGAACAAGCAAGGCAAAATTAATTTTGCCACACTCCAAATTAACATTGAAAGAAACACCCCTGATTGCAGTCATTCCAGTTTTGCGGAACAGGGCATTAGTTTTGGTGATGAAAGAATTACTTCCGAAAGGCAACTTATAGGTGCTAACTGTTCACAACTTTCAGAAAGAGGAAAAAGAATGTGGAAACAAGTAGGACTATACGAAATTCCCTGTCCATTTCGAGAGAAGCCTAGACAATGAACTCTTCATAATTGCAGATGATAAACACCTAGAAATCTACTCACTCCCCAAATAAAACATGGATAGAAGGAGCCAAGTTGTAAAAGGGAAGAGGAACACACAACGTGTGTAGATTCACGAGTAATCATAGTTGCTAAGACACATTGTTGGTAATTCTAACTTTCTAAGACACCCAAAGAGGTAAAGCATTGTTAATTGAACATCCCACACAACTGATATGCGAGCAATCATAGTTGCTGCCGACAAAGTATATTTTGCCAGCAATTTTCTTGTTTTAAAGAAAAGTAAGGATGAAAATCATTCTAAACCACTCTTTCTAGACAAAGAGCAATGGCGTCATGACAAAAGATTAAAGGGAACGATTCCAGACCGCGTGCTCCAAAGTCAACATTTGTAAAGTCTCTAAGGTCACAATTAGTGACATAGGAAGTATGTCGGTTGTATTTGAATGAAGCAATGGCAAAGCTACTGCTACCAATTGATCAACAGCACCAAGGAAGTTAGTGTCATTGAACAAGAAAGTTTTATGGTGGGTTTTCCATGACTCGAAAATTGATCGAAGAGGTATGGAGGCAAGTCAAGTAAAAGGCTTAATATAGCAGGAGCATGTTGCAACAAATAATGAGCTGACCTTTATAAAGTCGGATGACTTTTGTGATTCCCCATTTGAGCTCCTGAGATCATCATGGTGGCCCAAAAATTCAATTTGCATAGAATTGTAAATGACCCAATTGTTATGATACCGCTGTGATTGCCATCGTAATGAATAACGCAGGTGCAAGAAAAGTAGTAAACCAAACCGAGAATAGAATCAACTTAAAGAAACTAAAACAGACCCGGATGAGACAAGCTTCTCATACGCCTCTTCTACTTCCTGGATAGAACTATACCTCTTCAAGCCCAAAACTACAATTTTTGAACCCCAGAAGAAAAGAAATCAGATAATCTCTGATAAAACTCATCGCTACAGCTAGATCAATCACATAAATTCCTCCGAGCAAACACATCAAATGCTACCCAATTCCCACATATCGGTGGATCAAGTAGTGAGCGGAGATACCATCATAGTGAGAACGAGGGAACGTGTTGGGAATAATGACGAGCTGATACAACATGGCTCCAACGAAGAGCATCAGTGGAACCGAGTATGCTTTCAACGTCGTCAACATCGAAGAAAG
>JAGVVM010013561.1:0-14108 GCA_019149425.1 Psidium friedrichsthalianum
TTTGGAGTTTTCATAAATTTTAGGACTCAATTATATTTTGATGATAAGTTTTAGGAATCCCAATGAACATATCATTTTTGAAGATAAAACTATTGTATTTGAAATTTTTCGCATCCCTTTTCGGAGTGTTTCACGCAAAAAGGTAGGCAGACAAAAGTAAAATGGACCCCCATTGAACACGTGGCGATTAGCCAGTAGAGCGAACCATGAGACTCCGTTGCAGTCCAAACACTTGACGCACGACCTCGGGTTCAGCTACCCTACGTTTCCGCTCAGCAATCTAGAGAGAATGATTTTTCAGCCAAGATTACGTCGGTCTCTGGCCCTTCTTTTTTTTAATAGACTTATCTATTTTAGGAAATTGAATCGAATATGCATGATCAAAATAGATATACAATATTAAAGAGAATATCTCAAATAAGTCCAAATATCTTTAGAACATATCACCAAAAATAAGCTCGAGTCTGACAATGAAGCTCCACCAAAACGACGATATTTTCAGTGTTCAGCTACTATTTTTTTTTTCAGCATTAGCCATAGTAAAAATAGTTTTCAGGTTCTGACGGAGGCAAATCTTACCCAACAAGTGGATTGCACTTGAATCTTATGACTTTCGCACTTTGATATTTGAAAATAATCCAAAATACTCAGAACTCTCGGTTAACTCTAAATGTCAGTAAATAAATTCACACCTTTTTTTTTTTTTTGCAATATTTTCGAAACTCAAAAAATAATTTAAATTTCAGGAGAAGGCAAGGTACACAGGCCCAGCTACACAATATCAATAGTGCTTGGAGTTTGTATAGGATCTCGTGATTTTAAAATCGATCGTTCCTGTCAAGAGATTTGTAACTTGTATGCGAATTTTAGCATTTGTTGGGTCGAACTGCAAGTAGAGGACCGATTCCACCGTACTTAATGTGAAGGAATGCAGGGAAAACTAATCCCCTCTCTATCTTCTCTTCAGCAGTAGCCGGAGCATCCCCTGGAGGAGGCGGAGCTGCAGTAGATGAAGCATGACTGGAAGGAGCCGGATCATCCCTCAACTTCCGAGCAACTCTTGAAGCGACTTCTTCTGCGAGCTGGGCCTCGCACCTGCAAAACGCAAGTGATGAAGCAGAAGGATGATGACAAAGTTACCATAAAATATTATAAGTAGATAAAAATCAAAGCGGAGAATGGACCGACAAAAACTAAATCAACCCACATGAGCAGGGGGAACCACAGTCCATTCTTATGCATCCTTGAATTTTCCATCTTTACCGACCTGGTTACATCTCTATTTATTGAAAAAGGTTTGGGTTCATTTCGCATCATCCTACACTTAATTTTTTTTGTTTTTCATTTACCTAGGAAAGAAAAAGGAAATCGGAAGCGAAAGCATTACCCCTCATATGGGTTTCCACTATATCCTCCGCTTAATCCCCCGATCTGTCGAAGAACCTGCCTCCATGTTTCGATGGTGTCTGAGTCGACTTCGCTGTCTTATGTAGACCGAAGGCCTCTCCAAATCCCCAGTCAGGTCTGTTACATCGGAGCGACTAATGCCATAGAAATCGGATAATAGTCCGTCCATCAATTTTTCTGCACTCCCACATTTGTACCAGTTCTTCAAGACACCCTGTACTGGAAGCATAATCCGTGGAGAGGATGGCTATCGAGATCCTTGACCCCATGATCGCCTCCTTTGCCTGCGGCAAGATGTCTTCTTCTTCTTCTTCTTCTTCAGGACCGAGTTCATCCAGGCCTTTGAAAACCGAGATCCCGGCATCCAACAATGCTCTGTGAAGGGGATCCACCAATTCTCGACTATCTGTACCTCTAAAATTCAAGTGTACATCATACTTGCATCTAGACGATGACGATAAGGTTGAAGATGATCCCTGGCAAACCAAGGAACTTTTTCGTAATGCTTTCGAAATTTAAGTAATATTTTAAATTTTAGGAGAAGCAGAAGTGCTAAACAGGCCTGGCTACTCGATATCAATAGTGCTTGGAGTTTGGATAGGGTCTTAATTTTCAAATTCTGTGGTTTGATCGTTCATGTCAAAGCGTAGACAATTTAGCAACCGTTGGGTCGAACTGCTAGCAGAGGACCGATTCCACTGTATTTTATGTAAAGGAGTTTGAAGTAACAATACAAATCCCAAAGATGCAGAGAAACTAACCGGCTCGCTTCTCTTCTTTTCAGCGCCATCACCTGGACAGCATGAGCCTTAGCATCACGTTCAGAAGTAGTAATCGGAACAGCAACATGATCCCGAGTAGTCGGAGGAGGACCACCGTCGCCACTGCCGCTCTGTTGCTCTTTTGTCGTCTTTCCTTTTTTATCAATTGTTTAGCAATCTTTCCGATTACAATTAGAAACACCAGCACAAATTCGGAGCGAATGTGAGAGACAAAACCACAACAATCAGTGTCATCGCCCTCCAAGCCAACGTACTCAAAGCCATCGCTCGCCGCCAGCATCACCCTGTTGCTCTTCCGTCGTTTTTCTTTTTTTTCTGACAAGAAACGAAGAATAGGGAAAACTGTATATTGTATATTGTATTTGATGAGGGATGTACACTTGTCTATTTATAATCCTAGGAAGAAAGAATAAATAGAAAGGAGAATATACAAGATTGTGACTTCCCTAAATAATTGTAATCATCTAATTGCATCTTTGACTGTAATCTTTGAGATATAATCTTCGATATTTCCAACATTATCAAATTGTTTAGCAATCTTTCCGACAACAATTTTCTTAGGTTGTAAATATGATTGAATAACAGCATAGGGGCAAAGCGGGAAAGGTTGGCTTGGGTCGGCTCACGTCTCTAAGTGTTTTACATATTACAAATAAATCCGGTGCCCATCCCTATCTTTTACAAAGGCTTCTGGGCATATTGTGCGTCCTTGTGGGGTGAGCACCACAAGTGTAAATAAACATCACATAATTGCAAAAAGACAAATCGAGGAAAATATTGTTATATATCGGTGGTCATTTTGAGGGCAATATTAGAAAATATATGATACGTATGGATGGTTATTTTGGTCATGAATCTTTCTATTCTTTGTCTCGAATTATTGAAGAATTTTTTTTTCGGCGCGATAATCCTGGATTTTCACACGATGTGCGCACAAAATATGTTGTTATATTGAACAATGCTGCTTAGCTTCATTTCCCATTTAGCTTTATGTATGGTATCCGTAAAGCAGAGAAGCTGCGTATGCTAAGATAGTTT
Organism: Psidium friedrichsthalianum; assembly: GCA_019149425.1. Taxonomy (NCBI): domain Eukaryota; kingdom Viridiplantae; phylum Streptophyta; class Magnoliopsida; order Myrtales; family Myrtaceae; genus Psidium; species Psidium friedrichsthalianum. The sequence goes on from JAGVVM010013561.1 coordinate 3,228, forward strand.
TGGTTATCTTAAGTATATGAGTGGCTAAAAACACATGTACTGTTGAGAATTATTTAATTATTGTACATAATAATATTTTTGGTTTAATTCATGATGTTCAAAGTAGCAGGGCCATCTGACCCAAAAGAAGAAGAAGGAGAAGAAGCAAGGCCATAAACATTAAAAAGTTGTATCTTTTGCCGCGCCAAAAGCCTAGTTCATCACGAAAAGATCATAGTATTGCAATATGGGCCTCTTTCAAAGTTGTCAGGGTAAGACCGCTCCCTCCTCATGCATCCCCCTTTCACTCCCTCCAAAGATGGGGATTCGACCCCCCACCTCCCTCTTCTCAAATGAAAGAGTGGCCATTGGCCAGTCGTTAACTAATGAGAATTTGACGGTACAATATCTGATGTGGTTGTTGGGGCTCTATCTATTTCACTGGAAAATAATAATCTAAAAAATATTTTTCTAAAAATCGTTATTCATATAACTTGAATAATTAGCTAATGAAGAAAATCATTGGCAATAACATTGTATGTCTAAACATTTTCGTGAATCATAATTTTTTTTTTGTTAATTCATTTTTCTAAGCAATCATTTTTTAGAATTTTTTTTTCAAAATTATTCATTTTTGCAAAGGAGCCTAATTGCACCTGACAAATTCATTTACAAATAAATTTGGCATTTTGAATTCTCCACTCCCTCCCCCTCATTTCGCCTCCATCTTCGCTTCTCTTCCTGCTACGAAGAATCAGTGTTCATGGCTACTTGCGCTTTGCCAAGTGGTGGCGACAATGGCATCAACATTGGTGACAGCAATGGCCATCGCGCGAGCTTGAACTTCCTAACCTCCTCCAACGTTGTCGGCAGTGGGGGCGGCAACGAGGTCGATCAGTGGAAATGAAGAGAGAGAAGAGAAGGGGAGCAATTAAGAGATCTGTTTTATGTAATTCTAGCATTTTGGTTGAATGTGGGTTACAATAAACTCATTTTTTTTTTTCTCTTTAGACCCATTTATGACCCATTTATGATCCACGATGTGACCAATATCTAATCCATTTGAACAAACTTGAGTCAAACATGAGTTTGCAACCCACTTTGACGGCCCTAGTTGTACACTTGTCATTTGAGCAAAGCCGAAATTAAGAAAAAAAATCAAATCAAATTATGTTGTACGTGCATAGTACATTTTTATTCTATTTCTATTATAGAGCAATAAAATATTTATGAGTTGTTTTTGTTTTTGTAGCAGAATGTTATATTATTGAAGCACGTGATGATATAATCGTATTTCTCAAACTGGATTTACCTTGTTAGTGAAATATTTATGCAACGCTCGTTTTATCTATTTTGCATACATAACTTCAATCTAATTGGGAAAGACAAACTAATCTTGCGTACAAGAAGAAGAGTGCTTCCTACTGGGATGTTTATGTGAGATTTTTGTCAATATATAATCTATACAAAAAAATTAAACTTATTTTTGAATAACATTAAACGAGACTAATAACTCAACAATATTTTTCATAATACATTCTCTTGTTTATTCCATAGAAGTGTTTACAGATTCGTAAGAATATAACAATTTTGGAAATTGATCTTCTCATATGAAATGCAAGTACATTGACATTACCTCAATAATTATCGTGGCTAATATTTGATGTGTCCAACTGAACTCTTTCAAAACCCTTTACGTTATATAGTTGAAAATGATACATATTTTTTTGTTTGCTTATGGCGATAACAACTTATGTTGACCCAATCTTTAAACTTGATATTGAACATTAAAAGTCATATTTAAGCAACTGAAGAAATTCTACATTTATATTGACCAAAGAAAAAAAAGAGTAATCCTACATTCATAACAACATACTTTTTCGGTCAAAATTGCAAAATTTGATTAGTGGCCGATTAGAGAAAATATTGCATCATCTGAACTTAGTTCTTCTTTGGTTAATATGAGTTATACAAAAGCATCATCATGTTACAAATTTTTGTGAATTACTTCATTAGAATTGAAATATAGTTTCTTATCATTGAAGGCACTGTAGCTACAACTACTATTGCTTATATATTGGTCGAAGATTAAATTTTTGCCTAATATCGAGGAAAGCTCTCACTCACTCACCATTAAAATGACCGGCTGTCATACAATTTCCTATCGAATACATGAAACGTTATATCTATTGACCATTTAACTTGTTCCCATGTTCTCTTCCTCTACATTTTCTGACAGGGGAGAACAACAGCTCACTTTTATAAGACTAGGATTCCATACAAACAACAACATGGAAACCTAGGCAAACTTCCCAACAAGAAAGCTCCTGAGGGTATAGCTCAAGGCATCTTCCCAATTGGAGGTTTCATCTGCATTTGGCTACAGAGTCTGGCGGGTATAGCGACTACATCAGACTGGATTGGACTCTAGCGAATCTTCTACCAGCAGAGTAGTGCTTCAACAAAGACTTCACTATTGTGAGAGCTCTCTTCCCTCTGTTAGCCATCTCATTGCCTCCTCCTGTTATTTAGAAAATGATAATCAAGGATATTGTTATCATCATTAGTGTGCGAGAGAGAGAGAGAGAGAGAGAGAGAGAGAGAGAGAGAGAGGAGAGAGAGAGAGAGAGAGAGAGAGAGATCTTACCAAGGATGCAATGTTTTTTTGGTAGATCACTGATCTAATGCTTATGTACATGCAAGGTTGGAGAATGTGAGACATGATCATTGGATGCATGTCAAAAGAGCATTCCAAGATGAGGGATCACATAGGTCTTGCTTTGAAGCACTTGAAGGACTAGCAAGAAAGAAGAATTCACCGACTACGGCGTAGTGCAGCAAGAGACGAGAGTCTCTATAAATAGGTAAATAATTAGTCATGCTCATTATTGCTGTGGATAGACTCACACAATTTGCATTTAACACATTCCCATACTAAGGAATGCTATTCATGGTAGGGTTTATCAGAAGTGATTTTCTCTAGGAACACGGCAATATACACCCCTCGGTGATTACTTACCTTTTTGAGTAATTTAAATTCTAGATCTTTAGATTGTCGATTATTTTGATGGATGGAAATCACAATGGCAAATTCACATATTGAAAGCACCTATCACATGTTTCTAATGAAACCTTAAGTACGTGAATAAACTGCTATTTACTACTAAAAGCCGTGGTTCGTTATATCAGGCTCACATTATTTTCCCATTATAAATTCAAGCAATTGCTCTTAACATTGATTGAAAAATCTACAACAATGGTTAAACTCATTCTTCTAGCATATATATTGTCTAATAAGTCTTTGAATGAGAGAATTAACGTTGACTGAGCTAGTAAACAAAGAAAGCGGAATACAAATTTGTCTGTATAATTAACTACTAGATAACCACGAGCAAGAGATTATGTTTTACATTTTACTAAAAGAATTATTCTTACCAAGAAGACAACAACTTTATTAATTAACTTGAAACAATATTAGTTTATACTCTCACACACACACACATCAAAAGCCATAAATTGATTTCAAACATTGTATTTCATGGTCATTGCATCTACATAAATGATACAGGAAATTGTAAAAAAGATTGGAACAACTTAAACGCTTTATATTCAATGTTTTAAAAGCCAATCTTAATTTAAGCTTGTATTGGTATTTTTTTTTCATTTGACCAATGTCAAAGTTTTAATTCAGACATTTTTCCATAGAAAATATGCATTCTTTTGACGTACTCCTAGTATATGCCTAAGTCACTATTCACTAATGAAAAAAATCTACGCAAAACTATGTAGTACGTGCATGATACATTTTTAATTCTATTTATAATATAGAGTTATAAAGTATTTATGACTTATAAAAATAGTCATAAATACTTTATAACTCTATATTATAATAGAATTAAAAATGTATCATGCACGTACTACATAGTTTTTTGCGTAGATTTTTTTTCATTAGTGAATAGTGACTTAGGCATATACTAGGAGTACGTCAAAAGAATGCATATTTTCTATGGAAAAATGTCTGAATTAAAACTTTGACATTGGTCAAATGAAAAAAAATACCAATACAAGCTTAAAATTAAGATTGGCTTTTAAACATTGAATATAAAGCGTTTAAGTTGTTTCCAATCTTTTTTACAATTTTCCTGTATCATTTATGTAGATGCAATGACCATGAATACAATGTTTGAAATCAATTTATGGCTTTTTGATGTGTGTGTGTGAGAGTATAAACTAATATGTTTCAAGTTAATTAAAAGTTGTGTCTTCTGGTAAGAATAATTCTTTTTAGTAAATGTAAACATATCTCTTGCTCGTGGTTATCTAGTAGTTAATTATACAGACAAATTTGTATTTCCGCTTTCTTTGTTTACTAGCTCGTCAACGTTAATTCTCTCATTCAAAGACTTATTAGACAATATATATGCTAGAAGAATGAGTTTAACCATTGTTGTAGATTTTTCCATCAATGTTAAGAGCAATTGCTTGAATTTATAATGGGAAAATAATGTGAGCCTGATATAACGAACCACGGCTTTTAGTAGTAAATAGCAGTTTATTCACGTACTTTAAGGTTTCATTAGAAACATGTGATAGGTGCTTTCAATTTGTGAATTTGCCATTGTGATTTCCATCCATCAAAATAATCGACAATCTAAAGATCTAGAATTTAAATTACTCAAAAGGTAAGTAATCACCGAGGGGTGTATATTGCCGTGTTCCTAGAGAAAATCACTTCTGATAAACCCTACCATGAATAGCATTCCTTAGTATGGGAATGTGTTAAATGCAAATTGTGTGAGTCTATCCACAGCAATAATGAGCATGACTAATTATTTACCTATTTATAGAGACTCTCGTCTCTTGCTGCACTACGCCGTAGTCGGTTGAATTTCTTCTTTCTTGCTAGTCCTTCAAGTGCTTCAAAGCAAGACCTATGTGATCCCTCATCTTGGAATGCCTCTTTTGACATGCATCCAATGATCATGTCTCACATTCTCCAACCTTGCATGTACATAAGCATTAGATCAGTGATCTACCAAAAAACATTGCATCCTTGGTAAGATCTCTCTCTCTCTCTCTCTCTCTCTCTCTCTCTCTCTCTCTCTCTCTCTCTCTCTCTCTCTCTCTCTCTCTCTCTCTCTCTCGCACACTAATGATGATAACAATATCCTTGATTATCATTTTCTAAATAACAGAGGAGGCAATGAGATGGCTAACAGAGGGAAGAGAGCTCTCACAATAGTGAAGTCTTTGTTGAAGCACTACTCTGCTGGTAGAAGATTCGCTAGAGTCCAATCCAGTCTGATGTAGTCGCTATACCCCAGACTCTGTAGCCAAATGCAGATGAAACCTCCAATTGGGAAGATGCCTTGAGCTATACCCTCAGGAGCTTTCTTGTTGGGAAGTTTGCCTAGGTTTCCATGTTGTTGTTTGTATGGAATTCCTAGTCTTATAAAAGTGAGCTGTTGTTCTCCCCTGTCAGAAAATTGTAGAGGAAGAGAACATGGGAACAGTTAAATGGTCAATAGATATAACGTTTCATGTATTCGATAGGAATTTGTATGACAGCCGTCATTTTTAATGGTGAGTGAGTGAGAGCTTTCCTCGATATTAGGCAAAAATTTAATCTTCGACCAATATATAAGCAATAGTAGTTGTAGCTACAGTGCCTTCAATGATAAGAAACTATATTTCAATTCTAATGAAGTAATTCACAAAATTTGTAACATGATGATGCTTTTGTATAACTCATATTAACCAAAGAAGAACTAAGTTCAGATGATGCAATATTTTCTCTTATTCGGCCACTAATCAAATTTTGCAATTTTGACCGAAAAAGTATGTTGTTATGAATGTAGGATTTACTCTTTTTTTTCTTTGGTCAAATATAAATGTAGAATTTTCTTCAGTTGCTTAAATATTGACTTTTAATTGTTCAATATCAAGTTTAAAGATTGGGTCAACATAAGTTGTTATCGCCATAAGCAAACAAAAAATATGTATCATTTTCAACTATATAACGTAAAGGTTTTGAAAGAGTTCAGTTGGACACATCAAATATTAGCCACGATAATTATTGAGGTAATGTCATGTACTTGCATTTCATATGAGAAGATCAATTTCCAAATTGTTATATTCTTACGAATCTGTAAACACTTCTATGGAATAAACAAGAGATGTATTATGAAAAATATTGTTGAGTTATTAGTCTCGTTTAATGTTATTCAAAATAAGTTTAATTTTTTTTGTATAGATTATATATTGACAAAAATCTCACATAAACATCCCAGTAGGAAGCACTCTTCTTCTTGTACGCAAGATTAGTTTGTCTTTCCCAATTAGATTGAAGTTATGTATGCAAAATAGATAAAACGAGCGTTGCATTAAATATTCACTAACAAGGTAAATCCAGTTTGAGAAATACGATTATATCATCACGTGCTTCATAATATAACATTCTGCTACAAAAACAAAACAACTCATAATATTTTATTGCTCTATAATAGAAATAGAATAAAAATGTACTATGCACGTACAACATAATTTGATTTGATTTTTTTTCTTAATTTCGGCTTTGCTCAAATGACAAGTGTACAACTAGGGCCGTCAAAGTGGTTGCAAACTCATGTTTTGACTCAAGTTTGTTCAAATGGATTAGATATTGGTCACATCGTGGATCATAAATGGGTCATAATGGGTCTAAAGAGAAAAAAAAATGAGTTTATTGTAAACCCACATTCAACCAAATGCTAGAATTACATAAAACAGATCTCTTAATTTGCTCCCCTTCTCTTCTCTCTCTTCATTTCCACTGATCGACCTCGTTGCCGCCCCCACTGCCGACAACGTTGGAGGAGGTTAGGAAGTTCAAGCTCGCGCGATGGCCATTGCTGTCACCAATGTTGATGCCATTGTCGCCACCACTTGGCAAAGCGCAAGTAGCCATGAACACTGATTCTTCGTAGCAGGAAGAGAAGCGAAGATGGAGGCGAAATGAGGGGAGGGAGTGGAGAATTCAAAATGCCAAAATTTATTTGTAAATGATTTGTCAGGTGCAATTAGGCTCCTTTTGCAAAATGAATAATTTGAAAAAAAATTCTAAAAAATGATTGCTTAGAAAAATGAATTAACAAAAAAAAATTATGATTCACGAAAATGTTTAGACATACAATGTTATTGCCAATGATTTTTCTTTCATTAGCTAATTATTTCAAGTTATATGAATAACGATTTTTAGAAAAATATTTTTTAGATTATTTATTTTCCGTGAAATAGATAGAGCCCCAACAACCACATCAGATATTGTACCGTCAAATTCTCATTAGTTAACGACTGGCCCAATGGCCACTCTTTTCATTTGAGAAGAGGGAGGTGGGGGGTCGAATCCCCATCTTTGGAGGGAGTGAAAGGGGGATGCATGAGGAGGGAGCGGTCTTACCCTGACAACTTTGAAAGAGGCCCATATTGCAATACTATTGATCTTTTCGTGATGAACTAGCTTTTGGCGCGGCAAAAGATACAACTTTTTAATGTTTATGGCCTTGCTTCTTCTCCTTCTTCTTCTTTTGGTCAGATGGCCCTGCTACTTTGAACATCATGATTAAACCAAAATATTATTATGTACAATAATTAAATAATTCTCAACAGTACATGTGTTTTTAGCCACTCATATACTTAAGATACCAAAACTATCTTAGCATACGCAGCTTCTCTGCTTTACGGATACCATACATAAAGCTAATGGGAATGAAGCTAAGCAGCATTGTTCAATATAACACACATATTTTGTGCGCACATCGTGTGAAATCCAGGATTATCGCGCCGAAAAAAAAATTCTTCAATAATTCGAGACAAAGAATAGAAAGATTCATGACCAAAATAACCATCCATACGTATCATATATTTTCTAATATTTGCCCTCAAAATGACCACCGATATATAACATATATTTTCCTCGATTTGTCTTTTTGCATTATGTGATTTTATTTACACTTGTGGTGCTCACCCCACAAGGACGCACAATATGCCCAGAAGCCTTTGTAAAAGATAGGATGGGCACCGGATTTATTTGTAATATGTAAACACTTAGAGACCGTTGAGCCGACCCAAGCCCAACCTTTCCCGCTTTGCCCCTATGCTGTTATTCAATCTATATTTACAAACCTAAGAAAATTGTTGTCGGAAAGATTGCTAACAATTTGATAATGTTGGAAATATCGAAGATTATATCTCAAAGATTACAGTCAAAGATTGCAATTAGATTGATTACAATTATTTAGGGAAGTCACAATCTTGTATATTCTCCTTTCTATTTATTCTTTCTTCCTAGGATTATAATAGACAAGTGTACATCCCTCATCAAATACAATATACAATATACAGTTTTTCCCTATTCTTCGTTTCTTGTCAGATAAAAAAAGAAAAACGACGGAAGAGCAACAGGGTGATGCTGGCGGCGAGCGATGGCTTTGAGTACGTTGCTTGGAGGGCGATGACACTGATTGTTGTGGTTTTGTCTCTCACATTCGCTCCGAATTTGTGCCTGGTGTTTCTAATTGTAATCGGAAAGATTGCTAAACAATTTGATAAAAAAGGAAAGACGACAAAAGAGCAACAGAGCGGCAGTGGCGACGGTGGTCCTCCTCCGACTACTCGGGATCATGTTGCTGTTCCGATTACTACTTCTGACGTGATGCTAAGGCTCATGCTGTTCCAGTGATGGCGCTGAAAAGAAGAGAAGCGAGCCGGTTAGTTTTCTCTGCATCTTTGGGATTTGTATTGTTACTTCAAACTTCCTTTACATAAATACAGTGGAATCGGTCCTCTGCTAGCAGTTCGACCAACGGTTGCTAAAATTTGTCTACGCTTTGACATGAACGATCAAACCACAGAATTTTGAAATTAAGACCCTATCCAAACTCCAAGCACTATTGATATCGAGTAGCCAGGCTGTTTAGCACTTCTGCTTTCTCCTAAAATTTAAATATTACTTAAATTTCGAAAGCATTACCGAAAAAGTTTCCTTGGTTTGCCAGGGATCATCTTCAACCTTATCGTCATCGTCTAGATGCAAGTATGATGTACACTTGAATTTTAGAGGTACAGATAGTCGAGAATTGGTGGATCCCCTTCACAGAGCATTGTTGGATGCCGGGATCTCGGTTTTCAAAGGCCTGGATGAACTCGGTCCTGAAGAAGAAGAAGAAGAAGACATCTTGCCGCAGGCAAAGGAGGCGATCATGGGGTCAAGGATCTCGATAGCCATCCTCTCCACGGATTATGCTTCCAGTACAGGGTGTCTTGAAGAACTGGTACAAATGTGGGAGTGCAGAAATTTGATGGACGGACTATTATCCCGATTTTCTATGGCATTAGTCGCTCCGATGTAACAGACCTGACTGGGGATTTTGGAGAGGCCTTCGGTCTACATAAGACAGCGAAGTCGACTCAGACACCATCGAAACATGGAGGCAGGTTCTTCGACAGATCGGGGGATTAAGCGGAGGATATAGTGGAAACCCATATGAGGGGTAATGCTTTCGCTTCCGATTTCCTTTTTCTTTCCTAGTAAATGAAAAACAAAAAAATTAAGTGTAGGATGATGCGAAATGAACCCAAACCTTTTTCAATAATAGAGATGTAACCAGGTCGGTAAAGATGGAAAATTCAAGGATGCATAAGATTGACTGTGGTTCCCCTGCTCATGTGGGTTGATTTAGTTTTTGTCGGTCCATTCTCCGCTTTGATTTTTATCTACTTATAAATATTTTATGGTAACTTTGTCATCATCCTTCTGCTTCATCACTTGCGTTTTGCAGTGCGAGGCCCAGCTCGCAGAAGAAGTCGCTTCAAGAGTTGCTCGGAAGTTGAGGGATGATCCGGCTCCTTCCAGTCATGCTTCATCTACTGCAGCTCCGCCTCCTCCAGGGATGCTCCGGCTACTGCTGAAGAGAAGATAAGAGGGGATTAGTTTTCCCTGCATTCCTCACATTAAGTACGGTGGAATCGGTCCTCTACTTGCAGTTCGACCCACAAATGCTAAAATTCGCATACAATGTTACAAATCTTCTTTGACAGGAACGATCGATTTTAAATCACGAGATCCTATACAAACTCCAAGCACTATTGATATTGTGTAGCTGGCCTGTTGTACCTTTGCCTTCTCCTGAAATTTAAATTATTTTTTGAGTTTCGAAATATTGCAAAAAAAAAAAAGGTGTGAATTTATTTACTGACATTTAGAGCGTTACCGAGAGTTCTGAGTATTTTGGATTATTTTCAAATATCAAAGTGCGAAAGTCCTAAGATTCAAGTGCAATCCACTTGTTGGGTAAGATTTGCCTCCGTCAGAACCTGAAACTATTTTTACTATGGCTAATGCTGAAAAAAAAATAGTAGCTGAAACCTGAAAAATATCGTCGTTTTTGGTGGAGCTTCATTGTCAGACTCGAGCTTATTTTTGGTGATATGTTTCTAAAGATATTTGGACTTATTTGAGATATTCTCTTTTAATATTGTATATCTATTTTGATCATGCATATTCGATTCAATTTCCTAAATAGATAAGTCTATTAAAAAAAGAAGGGCCAGAGACCGACGTAATCTTGGCTGAAAAATCATTCTCTCTAGATTGCTGAGCGGAAACGTAGGTACTGAACCGAGGTCGTGCGTCAAGTGTTTGGACTGCAACGGAGTCTCATGGTTCGCTCTACTGGCTAATCGCCACGTGTTCAATGGGGTCCATTTTACTTTTTTGTCTGCCTACCTTTTTGCGTGAAACTCCGAAAAGGATGCGAAATTTCAAATACAATAGTTTTATCTTCAAAAATGATATGTTCATTGGGATTCCTAAACTTATCATCAAAATATAATTGAGTCCTAAAATTTATGAAAACTCCAAAA